>JANHZT010007453.1:24036-35648 GCA_032468215.1 Stegonotus admiraltiensis | reverse complement strand
TGCTTAACGCATTGTAAGCCGCCCTGAGTCTCCGGAGAAGGGCGGCATATAAATCAAAGCAAAACAAAAAACAAAAACAAAAACAAACTCATACTTCCTAACATGAGGATGGAAGGCTCTGCTAACAAAAACACAAATGCAATTTTGACTGAGTTAAAATATCATATAAACATTTCTGTGTGCAGCATTACTTTTCATGTTTTGATTCTGTCTATGCTACCAGTACTATGATTTACTACTAGGTCCGTATAGTCAAACTATGGTTTGTTTAATTTTGGTTTAGTTATTGTGTGAACAAACACTTGTAGTTTGTACCCCTTAGTTCATGGTTGATACCTGGTTGTTTGTTCATTAAATCAAAATATAGTTTAATAAGATATATGAACCCAATCAGTAAGACAGGAGACCATGATTGTACTCTTGGCTTCAGTGGGAATCAGGTATATCAAGCTAAGCTAATAACAGGAAAGTGGAGAGAGAGAGAGAGAGTAAATAAATGTATCCATAATAGTGTGTTCAGTACGTATTTTCATGTGTGTTAATTCATAGCTGCTTTTTTAAAAAGTTTAAGAAAAAAGAATGTTCAGAAGCAGAACATTGATGATCATAACTGCTTTGGTTCAAATGGTTTGTTGATTGAAAGTTAGCTAGTTTAGCTAGTTTCAGTCAGTTAAAATAGTTGTTTGTAAAGGAAATTTGTAAGTGATTTTTTCAGGATCAGTAATAGAGTTGCAAGTTGCATGGGAAGGGATGGGTGGTAGTTAACTCCTCCTTGAAAGAGGGGGTAGTCCCACAAGCTCTTAAAGAGGCAGTAGTTCACTCCCTCCTCAAAGAACCATCGCTATCAAGCTGGATAGTTTTTGCCCAGTTTCCAACCCTCCCTTCTTAGGGAAGGTGGTGGAGAGAGTGGTCAAGGGGCATCTGCAGAGGACCTTGGATCAAGTCGATTATCTTGACGCCTTTCAATTGAGATTCAGGTTAGGGTTTGGGACTGAGATTTCATTGATTGCGCTCATGGGTGACCTCTGGCGTGAGTGGGATGGAGGTAGTGCATCCATCCTTCTTGAACTCTTGGCGGCATTTAATACGATCAATCATGGTATCCTTCTGGGCTGGCTTGGGAGTTGGAGTGAGCGGCACTGTGTTGTGCTGGTTCTCCTCCTTACTCCGGGATCAGTTTCAGTTGGTGTTGATAGGCGGGGAGAGAATCAGGCTGCAACCCCTACTTTGTGAGGTGCCTCAGGACTTAGTATCTCTCTCCTATTTAACATCTATATGGATGAGGTGATCCATCAGTTTGGGGTTAGATATCTTCAATATACAGATGACACCCAGCTTTATATCTCCAGTCCCCTTGACTGATGCTGTGGCCATCCTATCCCAGGCTGTCCAAGTCTGGATGGAGCAAAACAGGCTCTGATTCAACCTCTGAGATGGAGAGGCTGTGGTATTTGGAGCCTCTTAAGACAAGGTTTTTCCATCTCTAATTCTGGATGGGTTAACACTACGTCAGGTAGACCTGGTGCACAATCTGGGGGTGCTCCTAGACTCAGAGCTCTGGCTTGAGGAGCAGGTGGCAGCTGTGGCTAGAGTTTATGCACATATTTGGATGGTGCGCTATTTGTGTCCATTCCTGCATCTCTATAGGACTAAGGAACTATTCACATATTTATCACCATGTTGTTAGGATTTACATTCATATTATTGATCTTTATCCAGTCTGTGATCAAGAAAATTTTCTGCAGCTCTGGAGTCTTTTTGGCTTGGTAGGGAGAAATTGAAGGGTTGAAGTCCAGAGAGAGCCGGGTAGAGGCAGCACTGAGCTCTGCTTTATCATTCTCTTCACTGTGGACTCTGGACACTTGCCTATTGGACCTTTCTTCTGGACTCAGCCTGGGTTTTCTATTAACTGGAGAGCTATTCCATTTTACTACTTACCTGGACAGGAAGGGAGAGACAGGAACAGCCAGGGTGGGGAATCTGATATTCGCTATAAGGACTGGGATGGTTGGTGGTTGTCGGATATGTGTGGTATGGGTGGGTATATGGGTGAGTTTGAAAGGAGAGCTAGGGAAGGGAGGACTGAGAGTAGAAAGCAGAAACTTCAAGATTGTGACAGGGAGGAATAGGTATGGTCGGAACCTGAGGGGCTACTGGGGTTGCTACTTGAGTGCTTGTCCAGAAGCCAGTACTCCACCCACAAACCAAGTTATTGTGTCCTCATGCCTTGGGATCTGACTGTTGCTTTTGAATGCCAGGTTGGTCTATATAAAATCTGTTCTCATTGATGATTTAGTCATGGATAAGGTGACTTACGTGGCATTATATAATCATAGGCCTGTAGGTAGGAGTTCTCTGTTGGAGATGTACTTGCCTAGGTTTTAAGTTTGACATAACTTCAGCCGAAAAAAGTTAGAGTGATATTAGTAGAATGAGAGACGATAATGCTTAAGTAACAGACTAATGCGGGCAGTCCCTGGGTTAAGAATGTTTCATGTATAAACAACCTGTACTTACAAATGGGCTGCCTTTTACTAAAATGATGGACAGAGTTCTCCTTCCTTGAGTCAATGAACCACTGAAGCTGCCCATTTTTAATGTAGGGCCTATTTTCAGCAGTTCGACAGCTTGAGAAAAAAAGAACAGCACCCACCATTTTTAGTAACAGGTAGCCCCTCTTGTAAGTATGAGTTAAAATTTGAATTACAAATTTCCGTTAAAGACGTTAGAAACTGAACTCATTCTTAATCTGGGATCTTCCTGGGTCCAAAGGAAGGCATGGCTAAATGACCCTGTGATAGTGCATGGTTTTCTGTATGCCGACAGGTAGCCCATGAAGTCATCATGATATAGTGAATAGAAGTAACAACTAATAATATAGTTCTGTACTACAGAGTCCCCAGACTTACACACGACAAGCCATTTGCCAGATAAATGACAGCACTGCTAGGAAAGGGCTGATCTTTTAGGACAAAGTTTGCCAATTTAATAGCAACATATTAAAGATGGGTGGAAACGGGGTTTCCTCCAGAACAGGGATCTAAGTTGCTAAGCCTCATTGCCACCCACTACCCCCACTAACCTGGACAATGTAAGAGAACAAGATTTGCAGGTATTTAGATATAACTATATGAATGACATTGGAGTATTTTAAAATTGTAACCTCTCCGTGTATGGGAAAAGCTGCTGGTGCTAAGCTGGAACTACAGAATTATTGTTGTTCTGTAAATCAGTAGTATATGTTTATAAGAAAAACAGGCACAAATTTTGCTTGGTGAATTGCAATCATCCATTAATTTAAATTCAGGAGATTACTTGTGGAAACACTGATTGGCAGTCCTGCACGATAAACATTTTCTGTATTTTTATTATTATACAGAATGTAGACATTGTCAGACCTCCTGAGGATGCCCTTGTAACTGTCCCTGCTCACCTGTGAATCCTGTTTCCTGATCAGCTATGAAAGATGTGGTGCTGTTTTTATCATACTTTATTAATTTTCAATCATTCCAATCACTTTGGAATCAAATTCGAATATAGCAGTTTTTGTGTATTGCATGACTTGGAGATCAAATTGTTTTAGACTATTTGAATTGAATAGTTGAATCATTAACAAGTTATTGTTCACTTCTGCTGAAATGTTATTAGTTCCTTTTGCAATATAACTTAATTATTGCTGATTTTTAATTTGATGTTTTATGTCCAGTAAAGCTCAGTTCAGTACTTTCAATGCGTAAGTTATTAATAGCTGCAATACATCTGATAGTTGCAATAAATACAATAGAATCAATGAGAAGATAGCTGGATATTTTTCAGGTGATAGTGTGTTTAGTCCAATGTCATTGACCAATGTAATTTTATCATTAGAAATTATAATTCTGATTTATTTTAATGTATCTAAAAAGTTGTTTCCTATTAAGTGGGCAGTATTTTTAAAATATTGTTGGCCCATCTCCAACTGCCCGTCTTTACTTCCTAGGCTCCAAAGCTTTTTCTAAACCAGCTGAAGAGCATTGGTTTGGTTCCAAATGCTGGTCCACACAAGAGCATTAGTGACTATTGCTCCTTTCTCAGCTGTGTTGTGTTTCTGCATCTTTCAGCTCTGGCTCTTGATTTGGTGTTGCCCATGCTGCAGTGGATTTTGGAAATGTTCAGGGAAGTTATGGTCAAGATGTAGAGTTGCATGTTCCCATGGCTTCCACATTTGCTCTGCTGAATCCTATATCATCTCCCTTTAGGCTCTCCTGACTCATATTCATCTTTGTGGCTTCTCACTAGGTCTACCATATCTGAGATGCAAAAGCCAGATGACCATCAGATGGCAGCAAAAGCACAGTGTTTTAGGCATCTCTTTGTTGCCCTCTTGTGGCTGCCCAAAATTTTGCATGCAGCATCTCTCTTGTATAGGTAAAGGTAAAGGTTCCCCCGCACATGCATGCTAGTCGTTTCCGGCTCTAGGGGCGGTGCTCATCTCCGTTTCTAAGCTGAAGAGCCAGAGCTGTCCAAAGATGTCTCTGTACAGGACCATAATAGCATATCCCAGCAATATCTTCTTGACATAATCTGTCATATTTGACCTTATGTTTAAGATTTGTTAGTCATTGAATGAAAAAGTTGGTGCAAGGGGGAGTCTCATGGACACTAAAGACAGACCCATTTTGTAATCTTTCACTATATCACTAATATACTAGCCTGTTTGAAAGTAGGTGTTTCGGTAAAAAGTTGTGCTGTTTAATAGTTTGCTTGATTCAGGGTTAGGGTTAGGGTTGCAAGATAATAGAAATTAAACTATATGTCATGTATTCGCTTAGATACCAACCAATCTGCAGCATTTGGCAGGATATAGTTAGGTGGTGGTAACTGAAAGCAGGGCCTATGTGCAGGAAAATCAACATTTATTACAAACCTTCTCTAATGAAGGAAAAAATTGGACAGTATTACTGATGAAACTGTCATGTGATTTGCTAACGTAGGAAGTTGTAGTGCTTCATAGATTGTAGCCTAGAAAAAGAGATTTGGTTGAAAGAGGAGGAGAGGTGGGTGGATTTAGATGAATGACTCTCAGAAGTGGTGATTCTCCTGTGCTTGTGCATGTATATTGAAAATAAAAACTTTGCTGTCTGTTTGAGTTATTTGAAGAGCTAAAAACATTGTGCTGTGCATGATTCTAAATTCATGTTAGTTAATGGTGAAAAACAGTCTTCTGCTATACTTACTGAAACCAATATGTGGGCTTCAGGAATTCATATTGAATAAAACCCGTCATCTCTCGAGTTGGCAGTAATTTGAGATTGTGAAAAAGTTTATTGACTATGTCAGCCAATGGGCAGCTGCTATTATTCAGTGTATAATCTTGAACCAGACTTCTTTATAAATTTTCCCACTCCTCAATTCTAGTGTTGCGAGAGAATAAAAATTTTGATATATTATGTGTGATTTTATGTATCTATAACTTCTGGTAAAGTCCCAAACCCCAAAGTTGTCATCTTTTCTCATGACTTCTTGGTCTGCATATTTTATTCTATGACTGAAGGTAGCTGCTTGGGGAGCATGTACCAGTATCTCTAGAATACAATGTGGCTCTGCAACAATAGTTCATCTTCAAAAATGTAAGGAATTTATTAGCTCTGAAGATCTCTAAAGGCAATTTATCTTCGGATGCAGTTAAGCCAAATTACTCATTTATTACTGCTTAAGAGGACATTCATTTTTCTAAGAGGTTAATCTCAGTGCAGGGTTACTGTCTTAATTCCCTAAATTTATCAAGAGAATCTTCTTGATGAGGCCAGAGTTAACTATGCATTTCCTTGGACTGTGAACTGCTTAAACCTTGCTAACCAATTCTTCTTATTTTATTTTCAGAATGTGTGTGTGAGCCGCTCTCGAGAAGAAGCCTTGAGGACTGTACCTAATCATTTGTAGCTCTCTGGTCTCCCAGCACTGTCCCAGGCTGCTATCCAATGTCAACATTAAGGACACTTCTCAGGGACACGATGATGAAAGCCTTCAAAGGAGGCAGCCAGCAAGGCAGAAAAATGCCTGCTCTCTTCTTTTAAAATGGATTTCAAGACAAACTGAGCATTAAAGTAAAAAATGTACCAAGTATTTATGGAACACAGGATGAAATTAGTTTTAATTTAATATATTTTGTCTTCAGCCTGTCATTTTTGATCTTGAATGTTATGTGTATAAATCGTCAGGTGTTATTTTGAGATTCTTCTAGAGTTAGAATATTTTCTTAAGATGGTCTTTTTCTGTTAAAAACAATCCTCCTCTGATTATTTTATTCAAAATTTATGCACATGAAATTTTAAGCATACCAAAAGTATTTTAAACTTTTTCATCTACTAGACAGTATATTTGTCATCTCCATCAAACTTCATTCAAGTTTTTTTTTCATTTCATAATTACATTGCTTTGGTTGATAACTTCGAAAACCTACATGTTTATAATCTATTCAATGTTATAAAGTGGACTATTAAAATTTCCAGTTTTTGGGCTCGGACAGTAATGCTGTAGCAGTTGGTATTTATAACACCAACTTTCTAAATAATTTTATTAAAGGTTCTGTTTCCATTTTAGCATCTAAAATATTTTCTCTTTTATGCTCCTATTATAAAGTGCTCCAGAGCCTCCTAGATAATTTATTCAAATGATTTTTGATCGAAAATAACAGATTTCTTTCTACTTCATATACAAAATAAAATCATTTTCAAAGCCCCTCTTTTAAAAAAAACTCTAATTCTCTTTAAGAATACTGATGGATACTCTAATTAGCCAAAGTTGGCCCACATATTATTCATAATTTCGATAAGCACTATTTTATACAGGGGTCCCAATCCTTGGGCTGTGGCCTGATACTGTGTCATGGTCCATTTGGAACTGGGCTACATAAGTGGTGGGCGAGCGTGCACAGCTCCACTTGTGCGAGCTGCAGTCTCGCATACTCATGCACAAAACTCCCATTTGTGCAAGTGTGTTCACCCGCTGCGCTCTCCTTTCTCTCCAGCAGCTGCCAGTCCATAAAGCTGGAAAGGTTTGGGACCACTGATTTTTTATATTCTTCTTCAAGGAAATTCCTGTAAAGTCTATGAAAATTAAAATAATCTTACCTGGATAAGAATAAGACAATAAAGTAAGAATGTGGAACATGGTGGTTAGAGGTCCAAAAATCTTAATGCAATGTGCACTACCAGTTTTGAGAAACACTTAATCTGACTTAAATTCATAGTATTGATGCACTTCTTCATTTTTCTTAAACCAAAGATAAGGTATTAACTTGTTTTGAATGTTTTTTTGTGGTGAGGATGGGGGGTAGACAACTAACGAGTCCCTCCATTTTTCATTTAAAATGTAGGCATAGTTAAGTTGAAAGATATTTTTTTTTACTGGAGGAGCTAGCAGATGTCATGCACTGAATACCATCAACAAGTTCAGGTAATGGTGGAAGGTTTCACTCCAGGGGTGAAATGCTACCTGTTTGGCTGAACCGGTAGTGATGGTGGCGGGTGGTTCAGAGAACTGGTAGCGACGGCAGCGTGAGGCAACGCCCACCCGCCAGGTCGTCGTTACTTCCTGGTTTTAACCAGGAAGTAACCTGTTTTTTACCCTCTGCGCATGCACAGAAGGATTTGTGCATGCGTAGAGGGTTCGCAAGCGCACATGATGCGGCATGCATACTTCCAAACTGTTAGGGAAGGTAAGTAGATTTCACCCGTTTCACTCACAAAGTAAATAATGACAGTTTTTCAAATTGTCTTTTTAAGATTTTGCAGGTCCATCAAATCTTACAAGATTTCATTCATCTTAATCCATTCTTGCCTGAAACTTTCTGAGATATCAGTGTCTGAGACATTCTTGCAAGAATTTCAAAATGCTGAAGATTTGGAATATGGCACATGATTCCTGCCTTTTTAGTTTTTTATATGCTTTTAAAACATTAATTGGGGATGGGAACACTGAGATGTTGGCAAGAACTTTGTTGCTAAGCCTGATTTAGCATTCTGAAGTTATTTCACAAAAGAGAACCAGTACATCCTTCAGCCCTATCACTCCCACCACCACCACCACCACCATCATTTTTGGGGATTAGCACCTATACTGCTTCTCCTCCTATATGACTTGAGAGGAAAGCATAAGAGAGATGGGATAACTGCTCCTGTAGTTGGATTCTCAAAGATCCACAGAAGAATGCTGGTTAATTTGCAGAATTTTAACATTCTGCTTTCGAATGGAATTTCTACAGAAGCAATTCCTCTTTGAGTTTGCATGTTAAGTCATGTATATATTTGTATTAAATCATCATATAATGTCGTTATTTGTGTAATAGAAATCAAGCAGCAGATTAGATACCTGTAAGTTGTTGAAACAAAAATAGTTTTGTCCTCACCAGTTGGAAGTGTTTTTAAAAAATCCCACTATCTATATAGATATCTTATTGAACCATACTATCCTAGTGGTAAAAGCTCTGTGCAATGTATTGTGTTAGCTTTGCAGATGAGGGTCAGTTTGTTTCTTTTATTTTCTTGTCGCTGGTGCTATCACGTATGCTGTGGCCATGCTGTGAACTCCTTGTTTTGCAATGCATTCCGTGCTGTAGAAATAAGCCAGAAAGTCAAACTTACATCAAAAGTGGTGATAAAATAGAAATTATTTAAGTAACATATAAAAAGCACTTGAGCTGTATTTTATCATAAAATGACTTTTGCATTGTAAAGTATTTATTCAGATAGATAATCATTTACTGTGTTTACCTGACTGGAAGAAACACTCCCCCCTCCCCACCCCAATATCTCTGAATTCAGTCACTTAGTGGAAAGGTGCTATTGAAAATAACATAGAAGATGAGAGAGAGACTGTTTTTCTGTAACGCCTAAACAAGGCTTTTCTCTCTCTCTCTCTCCTATCCCCATCCAAATATACCTCCCACTTGTTTTCTTGTTTTTATTTTGCAGGGAAGCCACCCCAAAACTCTGTTCCATCCACTTTCCCCCTTTCCCCCCACTTTCATTAGAAGGAAGGAGGTAGGTAAGTGTATGCATACATACATATTTGTCTGTGTAAGACTGACTTGCATGTGAAAGAATGATTGACATGCACACAGGGAATCGGTTAATAACGTTTGTTCTGATCCTGTCTTTATTAAGACTTCATTTTTAGAAGATACATAAGCACAGCTGCATGGATGCCTAACATACACAAGTGATGTCATACATAAACATAGGAGAGGTGAGGAAATCTCCAGGATTGGTTTCATTTGGAGTGGCAACTATTGGCTTCCCATAATATAATATGTTCGTTTGTTTTTTCTCTGTGGGGATGGATTACCTTCTGTTTGGATAAATACGAGCAGTTCTTGGCTTACATTTAGCAACAGTTTGAACCTGTGACAATGTTCAACAAGTGGTTCTTACAACAGGTCCTCAGAGATCCAGCCGTTGCACTGCTCCCTCTATCACAAGATCACAAATTTCGATATTCCCTGCCAGCTTCCCACAAACAGTACAGAAGCTGGCAGGAAGTCGGAAGTCATGTGGTCCTTGCTTAACAACAGCCTGGACTGCCAGAACTGCCATCACTAAGCGGTCCCAATTGCTGTCATAAATTGAACACTGCGTCTACGGTACTAAAATGGATCAGGAAAAAAACCATTGTATTTTAACAGGTCTCTCTTATTCAGCAGTTGTGTTTTATCATGATACTTTTTGAACTTCTCTGGATGTGGGGTACTAAGGGGGGGAAGTTAATTTCTCTAAAAGTTGAGGGTTATCCAGAAGAAAAATGTGTAGATGTATAAATCTCTTTTGAATTTTGTAGAAAATACAATTTTACTCATTTCTAAATGAAGGCAGTAGACTATCCTTCGTTGAAAATGTATCATTACTTCATAGAGTCCCTTTATTAAAGAGAACTATTTGTTTGCATATCTTCATATTTTTTTAATGTGTACAACTTGGTGGCTAAATATTTAATGTATAGTAGATATTTTTATAGGTTATATCTAAATATACTTTGTTAACTGTGGTTTCTTCTATTCAGAGAAAAGGCTATATAACTGAAAAAAATAATTGTATGCAATACAAATTATAAATTTATGTTGATACTTGAAAAGACTAAGAAGTTTTTGATTCTGATTTAACAAGCTGTGATCTTAAATACAAAATTTGGAAGTAAACCTCTTTAAATTAGTTGCACTATCTTCCAAGTAAATAAGTCCAAAAATCATAAATCATAAAAACTGTTTACTATCAGTTTCAAGTAGATATTCTCGTAACCACCTCCAGAATATCTGCTGAATATTTTGTTTCACAGGACTTGCTACCTTTTTTAAGAGTAAAAAATGAATTATAGAAACACGTGAATCTTAAACAAGAAGCCATTATTGGCATTTGCTTAATGTGTGAAATAGCTTATAGAAATAATATGGAAATGAGAATGTTATAAATATTTCTTTTCTCAATTTGTACGGCGGATTCATATGATTTTGAATTAAATTTTAATTCAGATATGATTGTTCATTTATTTAATGCAGATTTTTCAACTATAGTTGGGCAGTTTATTACTTTCCGTAAGAGATGTGTTAAATCTTTCTCCAAACAATAAAATATTGGTTCTAAATTAAAGTGCACTTTAATTTCTTTGTAAGTTGAATTTTGCTACCATACTTAAGATTACCATCCTAAATCATCTGATAAATATTTGTAAAAAGTCTGTCCAAGAAAGCACATTTTGATGATATACTACATTACTGTATTTATATAAAATACACTACCGTATTTTTCGGAGTATAAGATGCACCCTTCCCCTCCCCAAAAAAGAGGGTGAAAATCTGGGTGCATCTCATACTCCGAATGTAGCCTCGCCCAGCCTCACAGAGATTTCAGAGGATGAAAGAAGCCTCTGAAAGAAGCTTCAAAAAAAGCCTCAGAAATGAAGCTTCAGAAAAAAGGCCTCTGAAAGGCTTTTACCTAAAATAATATGGCAAGCAACAAAAGAAGAATCAGTAAAGTTCTAACCAAACTAAGTTAACAAATCTGGAGAATGACAAAATAACCAACAGATCGAAAGAGATTAATCTACATAACAATACCAAAGAAAGGAGATTGAAGAGAGTACAGATGGTCCTTCAGAATAAAAGTCTCTGAAAGAAGCTTCAGAAAAAAACCAACAAACCTGTTCCTAAAATTCACCTCTGGAAACAACTGATTGGGGGTATTCTGGGAGGCCAATCCACCCACCAATCAGCTTTTTTCTTATTTTCTTCCCCAAAAAGATGCGTCTTATTCTCCGGTGCATCTTATACTCCGAAAAATATGGTATTTTAAAATAAGTGAATGGGAAAAAAACCTGTCAGCTTCCTTTAAAGACTCAAATGTTTTACATCTTGTATGAACAATTCTTGTGGAATTCAATTTGCAAACTTGCAGAATTTACTGCATTTAATTATATAAATATCAATGAAGTTTCGTCTGATTATCAAGAATCCATTCAGTTGTAATAATGCTTCTGCTGACTTTAAAGCCCTGTTTCATGTAGCATCTGTTTCATGTAGCCGGACTAACATAGCCATCATTTTGTAAACAGGGTTTTATCTGTTTGGTGATTTTTAAATT
>JANHZT010007451.1:28018-41170 GCA_032468215.1 Stegonotus admiraltiensis | reverse complement strand
TGAGCCTGGTGAGAATTGAACTCGCAGTAATTGCAGGCAGCTGGAAGTTAAATACTGCCTTAGTAGGAGCATTAGTCCCCTACGCCACTCAGGCTCTTTAAATTTAATTCTGCTTAAATTGTTCATGTAGGTACCTGCTCTCCAATTGTTTGGCTCGCTGGCTATTACAGCGGGTTCTCTAGTAAAGTATTGTAGAATTCTCTACAAAAAGGACCCTTGCATAGGTCTTTGGGGATTCAAGATATTGTAAGATGCAGTGCAGTATTTCTGCAGCTGATCATCTGCCGATCTATTTGCACAGTAGGCTGATTGCAAAGGGTCTAGCAGTGGATTCATGATGGCTTTCAGGTGGGCCAGCACTAGCCTTTTGAAGGTTTTCATAACTATGAATGTCAGAGCCACCAGTCTGCAATCATTCAACTCCTTGATGGAGGGTTTCTTGGACACCGGAATGATAGTAGAGTGTTTGAAGTAAGAAGGGACATAACACGTCTCCAGTGATTGATTAAAGATGCAGGTGAAGATGGGGCGAGTTGATCAGCACAGACTTTCAAGCAAGAGGGAATTACCCTGCCTGGCCCTGGTGCTTTATACCTTTTTGTCTGTGAAACAGATCTCACACATCATTTTCTGTGATACACCAGAGGTGGGGGGCTCAGAGGGATGGAGTTGGGTGTAGGAGACTTAGCTGTTGTTGGCGTATCTGAGGTGGAGAAGGTAGCGATAGTTGACAGTGGTTTCCTCTCAAACCTGCAGTAGATCACATTCAGGTCATCTGCCGGTTGCCAATTCTCTTCTGCAAGGGAGGGAGGTCTGCTGCAGCCAGTGATATTTTTCAGGCTTTTCCACACTTGTGGTTCATTTGTGGAGAGCTGATTCCTCAGCTTTTCAGAGGAGTTTCTCTTTGCTGTGATCTCCCTTGTTAATACATTCCTGGTCTGTTTGCACAACATTCTATCTCCTTTCCTGTAGACTTTGGCACAGCGTGGATGTTTGAGCTTAGCTGTGAACCCCCATCATGGCTAATGAAGAAGAATGCAAATGCTCAACTACCCAGAAAGTCTGTTTCAGGACCAGAAATGGTGTTTGTACTAACGTTTATCTGCATTCCTTTGTATTTTAGCTTGTCCCAATTGTTACTGATTTATAGAGACTCATACAGGGATTAGGATAGAGAATGGATATTTTATTGTTTGACTGAGAGTTTGAGTCCCTACCGATCAGGAGGGGATCCAGATCTCCTCTCAGTCCATCGTGAAATTGTATGCCCTTTTGATTTTCAGATGTTACCACACTTCCGGTTTTTGTATTTATTTTTGCTCCATCAAATGTTTTCTCTTTGGCTTCCCCTCCTCCTGTTCTCCAAAATAAATTTGGTTCCTTTTATAGACCCACCTCTGGGCTGCTGCTCTGTTTCTTAATGTGGGGTGCATTTAGAGCTCTTAAATTGCTTTAAAAGATGTGTATATCTCTCAGTGTGGCTTGTGAATCTTTTTTATTGTCACTGCATATAGTTTGAGTTCTCTGCTGTTTTATGGTTGATTACTGTATTTTAATATTTCACTGGCATGATAAACTATACAGACAACTTTGTTACTGGGTAGACTGCAAATACTCTTAATAAATAAATGATATGTCCCTTGAACATTTCTTAATTTTTCACATTTCCCTGCCTTTTTATGCCTCATCTATTTAACTATAAACAACATTAACCATCTGGTACTGTCATTTTATATAGTTATCTATTTCTACTGTTTATAAAGTTGATACAGTTTTATTTTTTTTATCTTTGATTTGTTTTATTTTTCACATGTATCTTTATATTAGTCTACATTAGGGCAGTATCTCTGATATTAACTGGAACCCTTGCATTCTTTTTCTTATGAAAATAGCATTGCATAAAACTTGCTCAAGAATGAGTACATTTTGTCATTCTGATTTTTTTTAAATTTTTCCTATTTATATTTCTATAATACTTTTTTCTATATCCCCTGGTTTTATGAATCTTTTACATAACTTTGAGTTTCTTTTTTCTCTCTCTCTCTCTCCCTCCCTTCCCTCTTTCTCCTATCTATCTATCTATCTATCTATCTATCTATCTATCTATCTATCTATCTATCTATCTATCTATCTAATCTAGCCTATCCTCATTAAAACACAGTAAAAATCAACAAAACACAGAATTTAAAAGCAACAACAACCAAAATAACATAAAAGTAGCAGTCAAGAATGCTCATAAACACTCAAATGAATGGTGAAATAATTGAATGAATGTAGTTCTTTAACTCACCATAAAAAAGTTAGTGAGGTTTCTCTCCATACATTTCCCATTTTTATCAGAAGTCTCAATGATTGTCCTTATTTAATCATTCAAATAATACCTAAATTTAAAACTATGATCCCAGTGAAGGTTGGAATCCTAAGCAAGTTATTCCGCTGGCTCTAAGCTTGATTGACTGGATGATGGTAGAAGGAGCTGAAATTAAACCTAAATAAGGAGGAAATTTATGGCATTAAATAAAAACTCCCCTTTCCATTGCTGCTTCAGGAGACATTATCAGTGTGGCTGGATCCCTAACAAAATGATCAGGGGCTAAATTCACTGGTCTCTAAAAAAACCTACAGCTGTTTCAAGACTGAAGACTTCTTGTTATTCCTTTACTTCTCCCAATATGTTGTTTTCACTCTTCATATATTGATACATGATGGAGATATAGAATCTGGATGAAGAACTGTTCTCCCTCTAGCAACAGTTGTATTGACTGTGTGACAAAGCATATCTTCCAGAACTATAAGGAGCATTCTGGGCATGAAGACATAGAAGTGAGAGTCATTTCTTGTGCCACTGGTCATGTAAAGTTTTCTCTGTGGACTATTTCCTCTTAGGTGGTAACATTCATTACGGTATAGAAAAAAAATACATTTTTATTTATTTATTTTATTTATTTTATTCAATTTTTATACCGCCCTTCTCCACCAGGACTTAGGGCGGTGAACAGCCAGAATAAAAGGAAACATACAAAAATTAAAAATCAATTAAAAGACAATTAAATAGTATTGGCCCGCAATTTAAAACACCCCAGCTAAAATCCAATACAAATAAAACCGAGAGATGGGACATTAAGCCAGCCCAGCTAGATGAAACAGATGTGTCTTGCATTTTTGAATGCAAAGTCATATGTGGAGCTAGCTTTCTTAGGGCTTTCTGCTACAAAAGATAAAAGGAGTATTCCATGCATATAGAAATGAAGGCTTGTGTCCACTTCATATGATACTGGAATGGCCAACTGGCATAAAACTGAAATTTATATAATTGAGTGCAAAATTGCTATACATTATAAAAATTGAATTTGTGGTACCTAATTCCTGTCACTTCCCAGTATCATTCCAAACTGAACCAGTGGCCCCATATTTGTGAGTATTGCATTTCAAACGGAATGAGAGATGCTGTACTGTAAAATATATAGCAGATAAACACATGGTGATATCTCATAAAGTAGGATAAACAGTTCTGCCTGGCAATAATATTAAAAATCTACAGCTAATGCTGGTACATATCACACACACCCATTTATATCCATAGATATGAATGAGACCTATATCTACACATGAAATAGATCTATAATTGCATTAGAGAACCAATACACCATATAGAATGTAAATATTTGTTTAGATCTCCCTTGGGGCCTATGATTACAAATCATCTGAGGATTTACAAAGACTTAATTAGTCATGTATGTATGTATGTATGTATGTATGTATGTATGTATGTATATGGATTCTAAATAAATCCCCCCCCCATATTCTTTCTGTTTCAATGATGCTGCTTTGAAGTATATTGAGTTTTTGAGCAAACAAGATTTTCAGTATTTAATCTTTCTAGTGGTTAACTGCAGCATGGACCTGGCTTTGCAACTCAGTCTAGAGAATCTCACAACCAGACTGACTTGGTGCCATGTGTTTAACCATGCCAGTTAGAGATGCCACAACTGCATTTGTCCTAAATACTAAACTTGGTTAGTTTTAACCTTGATTCCCACTTTTTACATTTAGTGTGTTGGGCAAACCCTCAGCATGCTAAGTATTGCAATATTTTATGATCTGCCACATAGTGCAAATCCTGAAAATTGATTAATTCAGTAGCCAAATTAAGCAAGGTTGTCCAGAGCAGTGTAAAAGCATCAATAGACAATGTTACTTAAGGATAAAATCCTTAAAAAAGTAAGAGACCCAAAGAGTTACACTAGCTGATGTCTAATAATGGAAAAATACACACACACCCTCTCACACACACATGAAGATGCTGGGGGGACAGAGAGAGACAGGACTACCATTCTTACTTTGAATTAAAAATAGATGCTTTCACCCTATGAACCTTCAAACCTCTTTTTCAAACAAACTGGTTTTTCTTTTGATTAGCTGGAAAGGAAATGGCACATCCAGGAGGAATGCACATCAAAGAGAACACTCTAAATGATGCAGAAATGCATAAAACAACAAACAAGGCCAGCAGGGAAGAGAGCGATGCCATAAGTATATATGTCTTCATATTACAATGAAAGCCAGTTTGCTGAAGAACTGCAAAATGAAAACTAAAACTTTCTCGTCTGATGCTTTGCTAGAAAATTAATGACTATTCTCTCCCCTCCGCTGCCAAATTGATGCATAATGGCCCCCTTAAAGGAACTGCAGTCCTGTGTATCTGCACTTTGGAATTTTCTTCCATGCTAGATTCAAAAGGCATGTTGATTGCATGGAAAAGATATCCATGCTTAAGCAGGTTGCCTACTCTGGTGCACTGTATAGGACGGAAAAGTAGTAGTTTCTCCTGGAAACATTGCTGTAACCAATTTTAAATTTTGATTCCAAGATGGCCTCCTAAGTCAGAAAGGAAGCCCAGAAGCACGGGAGTGATCTGAATGTGTCTCTTTTGGAGAGGATCAGTGGTTGTGAGGATGTTGCTGCCACCCTCCTATCTGCTAATCCTGTGAATGCCTCATGACTCTGTGTCACAAATACCTTAAAGATCGGCATTTGCCCTAGCTTCAACTAGTACCATCCTCGGAGAGATCTCCCAGGATCAACTGCAGAAACAATTGGTCAGAAAATCTGATCTTTTGTGTATGCTTTCAGGCTGTAGAGAGTATTGGCTCTTCTGGAGCCCAGGTTTCTGCAAGGCTTCTAATATGTATGCAGGCTTCTCTCGTGTTTGGAGGTAGCACTGTAAGGTTGTTAGGATAGCACCAGACTTGTCTATTTTATATACTGCAGCATAGGCTCCACTTAAACTGATCTTGAGGATTTTCTATCATACATCAGCTTTGCTGTGTCCTGGGAAGGCCTGAAACAAGCCCCAATTAGCCTTATCTGTGGCTAGCAATGCAACTTTGTACTTCTAATCCAGGGAAGACTAGATTAGACATGCAGTAACTGCTGTGTATGCTGAGTGCAAAAGCCACTGTTATTACCTGGGACAACATGGGATTACCTGTGATACATTAAAGTGCAATGAAGCCATTGGTCAATAGCTGACAGAATAGATTCCTAACTCTGTAAGTGCACTCAACCTTTTTTAGTGGGCAACTATGTCCCCTTTACAACCTGTAGATTTCAACTTCCATAATTCCTGAGTCAGCCATGAAGTTCCATGGAACTTCAACTCCCAGATTTCCTGAGCCAGCATGGCTGATTCAGGAATTCTGGGAGTTGAAGTCTACAGGTTGTAAAGAGGACATAATTGCCCACCTCTGCTTTAGAAATAACTGTATTAGACTTAACAATGTCATAGTGTGATTTAGACAAGTCAATGTGAATTTTGCTTTTCCCATGAAAATTGTTGCATATTTATAGATATCAATGTGCATCAGGGCCTAGGGTCATGGCCACTGCATAGCAACAGGATACCACTCATGAAAGAACTGGATAAAGTCTTAGGAATTCTATCTTCTAGAAAGCAATGGATGATTAGCGAACCAACAGAATGCTGTTTATTTGATTTCTAGAATTTTACTCAAGGTGATTTAACTGCTGATCTGTGACTAGTTATTGATAATAATTAGCAGATAATTCTACTAGGTATACGTTGCAGCTATGATGTGGATAATATTGTCCAATTATCATTTGTACAAAATGCAGTTACTAATAGTAATGCATCTCAGGGGACATGAAAGGTTACATTTAGATATTTCAAATTCTGAAACCCCCTCAGATATTTTGCTTTGCCAGTATTTCATATTCTGTGCCAGAAATCCTCTAACGATGGCAGTGGATGAGTCAACTTTAGCAGAAAACAGGAATGTCCGCAATATGTCTAAAACAACTTACTTTTGTTTGCCGAGTCAAAACTATAAAACTGAAAGGGTCAGGAGAAGAATAATGGAAAGTAAGATTTGCAAAAAATCAAGTGAAGAAAACCCAAGGACTGAAATACTAAAGAAGCGTTTTCTTTACACAGGATCAGTTTTACCATATCATTCCAAGAATTTTTTCTATGGTGGTTTTCTGAGTGACATCACTTCCTTTTGGAATATCTTATTCATAATGATTTTCAAAGAGGGCTTGCATGAGCCACAAGGTCAAAGAATTCTAACTGTGGGACAACTGGGTCCTGGGAAGGCAGGGTGGGTATTCCCCTACCAGCTCTTTTTATAGTACTTTCTTACTTTCTTTTCTAAATAGAAGAATAGAAATATTCTCTCTGAGAAGGGGATTCATAATCATGCTTTAAAATCCTATACAAATTGAGCTGGGAATTAATTTTATTGAAACCAGAGGCGTTACTTCTTCACAGATATGCAAAATATGGGCAGGCAAGTTCATTGCAAGAGGCAAGAATACCATGTTATGACCTGTAACACAGTCTACCATGATGGATAATTTTGTATTCAGAATGACGCACAGAGATTTAAAGCTACAGGCCCTCACTTTGGGGATAATTGGTCAATAAACAACTGCATTAAATGGTGACTTCTTGACCACTATTGAAATTGTTCTGCTGCTAATACTGATCCTCAGGCATTTTCATGAACCTGTAGGACCCCCAGTGCCATACCTTGCATTTTTAATTTACTGAGATTCTCTAGTTTATTTCTGGGAGGAGCAACACTGCTTTAGCACATGGAACATAAGAGCTTGGGATCAGAGACATTAGACTCAATCAACTGAACTTACTTGGCACAGAAATGAATGGCTCAACCCATGGATATCAACAGAATCCAAATCCAGACAATTGAATCTGAATCTCAATCCAATCCAATCCAATCCAATCCAATCCAATCCAATCCAATCCATTTCTTTCTTTCTTTCTTTTTTTTAAAGAAGTGTAACTCGGTTTTTACCATTGAGGATCCCTTTTCTAACTATCCTTTCATCAAATGTTTTAGCATGCTGTTCATTTGTAAAATCTCATTGCCACCAGACTTGTACGCATTTCTGTTCCTTGCTCCTTTAAGCTACAGCTGCATTAAAAGATGATTCTGGATGAGAGCTAAATTCACAGGAGACCAGAGAGAGACAAATCAGCATGAAATCTACCATTATTAAAGGTAGAACATGCCTCCAAGCATGGCACTCTGATGAAAGCAAAGGTTACATAGACTATTAGTATAACCTAGAAAGTTTGCACCATAAAAGGATCTGACAATTTTATGGGTGTTTCCCTTTCCTTATGTAAATCTCCCTGTTTTCTTGGCAGGGAAAAAAAATGAAAACCTTCAACTCTTTTGCTCTTTGTTTTTTTTTAAATGAAGGTATTCCTGTATATTTTCTCCTAGAATTTTCCAGTGGGAGGGCGTGTGGGGAGACTTATTTATTGAAAATGCCCAGTGGCTTCCCATATAAATTCTATCCTCGTTTTCCCACTAGAAATTCCATTCTCTTGAGTCCGTATTTCGCTGGTGACTTTAGGGTGACAAACAATTAATGGGATGCACAAGTGTCAAACAAAAGGCAGAAAAGGCACACCGCTGCTGGGAAAGCACGAAGAGTAGAGTAATGTGATTATGGTAATGATCAACAAGTCATCGTCTGCTGCTTTTGTTCGTTGTAATTAACTTCTTGGAAGGGCACTGTGGTTTCCTCTGTGTTCCTCATCTGGCCCGATCTTTGTGCCCCCCCCTCCACCCCCTGATCTTTCTCTCTCTCCTGACAGAGGCTGCCCCCCCCTCCAAGTGCCTCCCTAAATAAATTCAGGGCAGGAACAAAGATACAGCAAGGAGAATAGAGATGGATATCATTTGTTGTCAGAAATCCAATACCATCTAGCAATCCAATTACTTAAGCTGTTTTTATAAGTCTTATTGCTGCTCACAGTAAGACCGCTCAGTCTCACAAAGAATGTAGTGGAACAGATGAGGGGGTGGGGGTCTAATGAGGCTTCAGGAGTCGAGGGTTTTGCTATTGTATTAATGTTGGGATCTAGGAATCTAACCCCAGCAAAAAGTGAGAGTCACTGTTGCAAAGACCGATCAAAGGGGAATTGTGAAACTGCACAGTTACTTATGGATTTTTTCCCTTTTTCTTTTTGGAGAGCAAAGAAAAACGGGGAAGGCTACCATCCGTTGAGAGCCTGCCTGTGGTGAGTCTAGACAAGGATGAGAAACGGAAATTACTTCTGAATATTCTTGCTCCTAGGCTTCCAATCTCGATCTGTGCTTTAAGCTTCCTCCCCACTGGATACAGGTCAAATGTTGAGCGCTGCTGCAGTGTTTCCAGAATGCTAACGATAGCTTTCTACATAACCTGCTTTCTATATTCCTCTACAGAGGACGCATTCGTAGAGACGAGAGTGAATAGCATGTATAGATCACAGGAATATTCAAAGTGAAGGTGCAGCTTACTAACAAGTCTATGAATCATGGACTCTGATACTAGATAATTTTAGACAGATCCAGGAGTGAAATCCAGCAGGTTCTGACAGGTTTTGGAGAACCGGTAGAGGAAATTTTGAGCATTTTGGAGAACTGGCAAATACCACCTCTGGCTGGCCCCAGAGTGGGGTGGGAATGGAGATTTTGCAGTATCCTTCCCCTGCCATGCCCACCAAGCCATGCCCACAGAACCGGTAGTAAACAAATTTGGATTTCACCACTGGCCATATCCCTATAGTTTTCTTGGCAACAGTATGGACACGCTTTGTCATTGCCTTCTTTCTGTAGGCTTTTTTTTTTTTTTTACTTCCAAGACTCATTTATAGCCTGAGTTTCCATGTTAGCCACCCATCCAAATATAGAACACAGCCAACCCTGCTTAGCTTCTGAGCTCAGACAAAGTTAACTGGATTAGCCAATGATCTAGAAGACATAAGCAAATTGTGTACTGTTCTGGAATGGGATAGGCATATGGCTCCTCTAATCATAACTCAAAAATCAGTCCCCCCCCCAATGCAAGTTAAGTTTGTGTGGTTTTTGGAGAAATAAGCAATATGGCTTTGTTGGTTAGCTTGTGGCCCTGAGGGGACGCTCTCCACTGGAAGTGGTTGATGGGGTAAGAAGAAAATCTCACTCCCGTGCTGTCTATCCCCTTGATTTTAGTTTTTCTATAACTTTTCTTAATTTTAGTTGATTTTATATTTACTATTTTACCATTTGTAAGCTGCCCAGAGTTGCCTTATTGGTGAAATGGGCGACATATAATTTAATAAATATCCAGCCAGTAAACACTCAGCTCCATCCAGTTGCCCCATCTCTACCCCAAATTAAGAAACTACAGGGTTGTAAAAAGAAAAAAAATATGTATGTCTCCAATGGATGTAAAACAGATGCATTAATTTGGCAACCTCAAAATTATCTGGACTTTAGCTCCTGGAGTTTCCCAACCAGCATTGCTCTAAACTTTCAAGAATATATTTTTAAGAAAACAATTGTGTGGTCCTGCTCTGTTTAATAATGTTATTAGAATGCTATTTGTGGCTTTTGCTGATAAAATTAAAGAATTATGACTGTAGCCATAAAATGAGTGCTACTACCCCTCGCTCTTCCATATGCATAGGCAAAAAGAATGCAGACAAAGGACAAAATGTCAAAATATATTAGCAAAAAGAGTGAGTTGTTCTATTTACTTAACTTTTTCAATACATAATTTCAAGTTAATATTTTATGAGGAAGGATGTCTTAGATGGACGAGGGCAGTGGAATTAATTATGTTCTATAAATATCAAATCTTTCAAAATAACTGTCCTTTTCCATTGTTGGCATAGAAGTTCTTACTGATAGAAATTTGAAGCTGACATTTTCAGGCCCATGAAAAAGAATAAAGATGTTGAAGAAAATAATGGGCATAATTCCTTGGGAATCCTTTCACATCCAATGTATCCATACCCAGGCAGCATTGTATGCTCTAATTATGTTGAGACTGCAGTTCTCAGAATTTGGAAAGGTCTACTTTCAAGACATGTGAAGGACACTATCAAGTAAGCCACATTTAGCTAACTTTGTTAAGATACACCTTCAAGTATTCCCAGCATGTCAGATTCATTCTTTTTATTTTTTTTAAAGAAGAATTCAGGAGAAAAAGCAGAGATAGCTGCAAGTTTGTTCACAAGTCAAGATTGCATACAAATATAAAAAGGCACATTAGGGATAACAAATTCAAAAAAGTAAAGAAGACCTGTTTCATCAAGACCTCAATATAATTCCGTGTTTTAAAGGCCTCTGTTCTTTTTAGTTGCATACATTTGCACCAGCTGTTCTACAATTCATGTATTTATCTTACTAATTTATTTATGCAGTTTAGCATAATCACAGGATCCTATGTGTTCGGAATGCTTATCATTGTTCCCTGGGAAATACCACTACTGTGGGTTGCCCCCCCCCATTTTTGTTGCTACAATGCTTGAAAGGCAATTTTAAACACAGGGTGGGGGTAAGTTTAACCCAGAAATGTGTTTTGGTTAATCATTGCTTAAAATGGCTGCAAAGCATATGCTCTTCTCATCCAGTACAACTTGAAAGCAATATGAACATTCTAAAGGTGGAGGTAGAAAAATCAGGCACCCCCAACTAATTTCAGGATGGAATGCTTGCTTTGAAAGACAACCTAATCTTTTCACGCATTAATCTGCAGAACCTGAGATAATAAATTTCAAATAAAAATGAGCAAACAAACTGGTTCACAAATGTATTCTTCTTAATATAAAAATTAAATGAAACAAGGGAATGCTTCCCTGGGCTGTTACAATTGAAGAATCTTGGGAAACTGACCGTCTAAAACATGGAAGCTGAAGGATTATTTTTATCCTATTCTTTCTGTGTAAATATTAGATGTTTTATGCTGCCAATTGATTAAAAACTATCCCAGGCAAAAAATAAAGCTATGATGGGCCATGTCTACTAAATATATTTAAAATATTCTAAAATGTTATATATTATTATATATAATACTTCCTTTTTTTAAGAAATAAAATTTGGATGAGGTTTTTCTGTTTAATAAGGATGATAAGGAATTTTGACTAGGAAAAAGTCCCAGATTTTTATTGGCATTTTGTTGCTGAAGCATTTCCTACTGTATATGGTGCCGAGAAAGAATTACTATAGGAATTTGTCTCCAGAGGGTATTATAAAACAGTTATCAAAGTCTGGGAAGATCTACATGGGCAACCACCATTCTCCAGCAGACTAGATCCTCATCATGACAACATGGATATGTTTTAAGACATATCCAAAGGTAGTATGGTTTTATTAAGGAAGTTTTAAAATACATACAACTGAGGGAGTCTGCTTAGTAGAGTCATTATAGAGTCAGGTGGCTTTACAAAATGAATGGATGGATGGATAAATAAATATAATCCCATTCCAAACCTGATGAGGTGTTAATGTAGGCAGATCTCACTTAACATCCTTGGTCTATGAATAAAAAATTAACTCCAAACTGGTTTCCATTGTTTAAAAGTTGTGTTAGCTCTATTAGAAGGATCAGATTAGGACAGGGGTCTCCAAACATGGCAACTTTAAGACTTATGGACTTCAACTCCCAAAGTTGGCTGAGGAATTCTGGGAGTTCAAGTCCACAAGTCTTAAAGTTGCCATAGTTGGAGACCCCTGGATTAGGACACCAACTTTGCAGGAAGGCCAAAACCTTTTTATTGAAATTGGGTATAATAATTACCACCGAATTTATTTTTCTTACTTTCTACTATTGGCAGGCTTCCAAAATGACCTCATTTCTCCCTCAGCTGTGCATCAGGCAACAATGCCTGCCCCCTGACCTTAATTGTGATACCAGTGTCATCTCAGTCATTCAAATTATGTCCTAATAAGCCCCACTAATCCAATTGTTTACATTTGCCACAGTGTGTTTGAACTTCAATCTTATTTCATTCATCATAATTGTAGGATTTAAGATATGTAACATTATTACATATCATGTTCATTGTTCTCCTTTCATCTTAACCTAAGTGAACTGTAATCGGTTAGGCAAACATGCTTTTTATTATCAAAGCAATGATGATACTTTATGGTTGGTGCAGATGGATGTAAAGCACCCACCATGAATACATCCTTGTGTCATCTGTTCCCCTTTTCCTGTTTTTATAAAATGATCTTTCCCAGGCTTGTTTCAGGGGAGCTTGGGAGAAAAGACCAACCTTGACACATCAGTGATCCAGGTCAGCCAACAATATTAGTTAAACTATAATAAGTGCTGTTGCTACTTGCTGCAATGGCCCTGCTAAAGAAAACCTATAAAAGCTGCAAAGGGGAAAACAAAACTGGCACTGAATGGATGTGTATTCTATTTTGTTTTAGAGGGCTCAGATCTGCAGCAGATGCACTAAAACCCCAGTAGAAGAAAAAGGTCAGAGCTGGGTTGGGTTTGTTTGATGCTACACGGAACCTCTGAGAAAGCCACGCTATTCTGTTGTGGAGAAAAAAAATCCTGTTGAGAGCACTTTTTTCTCTTCCCACCCCTAGATCTGCCTCACGTCTTTCTGTGTGTGGCAGATGTCACTGAAGTTGAGAAATGCTCTCTCCCTGGTGTGACGGGAATCTAAAGTGCCTGGAAAGAATATTGCAGCCCTAGCATCTCCATCTTCTTTCATGGAAGATTAATACTGAAAGCATCCTGTGGGGTTGAGGTCTGCTGCCTTCAAACAAGGGGCAGACTGATGCTCGTCAGGTTCCAGCAGATGATGGCCACTTTGCCTCTAGGTGCTCAGAT
>JANHZT010007451.1:4923-16118 GCA_032468215.1 Stegonotus admiraltiensis | reverse complement strand
TTCTATTCTATTCTATTCTATTCTATTCTATTCTATTCTATTCTATTCTATTCTATTCTATTCTATTCTATTCAGAGTTCTGACATGGAAGGTCAATTAGTGTGATATATGCTTCAAGAGGAACCATTATTATGAACGTCTGAAGACAAATCACATTACTCACCATACAATATTTGTGGTATTTGGTTTCTAAAGTAGGAAAATTGAACTCCACAGAGTTCAGTCAGCCCAAAGTTAAATAACGCACACTATGATTTGCAGATAAGCTTCAAGACCTACACACAGGTTTTTCTGGGTTCAGTGGAACCTGCTTTCATGGGAATGGGTCTACAGCTTTCTGAACTCCAAAGGGGAATACAATACCTGAAATTCATTTAGTGCTTGCTATTGGATCACTATGATCTGAAAGACAGGAGACACTGCTGTGCAGGTACAGAGATTGCTAAATGTGTCAGCAGTCTTTCAAAGGCTGGTCATATTTTAAGTACATGTGCAGACTCAAAAATATCCTCACAGATCAAAGTTGAGCCATCAGCAGCTCTCTGCAACAATGCATCCTGACACAAAGCCACTTAGGTCCATTATCACAGTGGAAGGAGGTCCCAGTTAATAGGATACAGGATGGTCATTTTAAGAGTATTTTCTCTGTCTGTAAATAGATATTAACAGTTTATTGCTGCTTCATTTGTTGACCATCTAGTAAATCTACAATGTTGATGCCAGCTAGGAATCTGGTTCAAGGAATTAAAAAGTGGAAGAAGTTGATTTGCTAGTATCATAAAACCAATTTCTGTAATTCAGAACAGCTTTTTGAAAAGAATGATCTATAACATAAAAACATAGGAAGGAACCTCAAATATCTTGAGCTTTGGAAAAAGACAGGAGGAGGAAGAGGAAGAAGGGGTGGGGAAATTTAAATAAATGAGAAGGTGTCCACTTTGGAAATAATATTCATTCATTCATTCATTCATTCATTCATTCATTCATTCATTCATTCATTCATTCCAATAATAAATGAATAAAGCTGGGAAGGTGGGAGGTGGGAGGTGGAACATGCATCTTAAGAAAGGGAAATTTCCTGACATTCCTTCAAATGGCAATTTTTAAAGAGAAAATTGCTTTTCTGCAAGCTAGTTTACCCAGTCATTTCTCCCTTGTTGTGTGCTTCAATTTTGATCATATTTATCAAAAAGAAGGATAGTTGGAAGTATGAATATGCTAAAATGGTTTTGGCTGAATAGCACTGAATGTTTAAAAGGGGTCTCTGACATTTCCATGGCTACCAGGTTGAAAAATGATTTGATGTTCTTATAAATGAACCTAAAGCTCTCTCCCATTTTAAATCTAGGCTGCAGATTTTTGTATAGTATATTCATTCCATTCTTATAAATATTCTGGGTGTAGATAAAGAATGCACATGTAAATAAAGGTCTGTCTGTGTGGGTGGGTGGGTGAGTGAGTGCACATGTGTGAATGTGCACACACATAATTCTATGCTTGTAAGCTTGTTACTTGTTCAATGTATGTAGAGGTGATCACAAACCTGATTTTTGAAGAAAATCTATCTATTCTAGCTTGTGTGTTAATGCAGTGTCATTTTTAGCTAGAACAACACTGGGATGTGGTTTGGGCTAGGCTGCCTCCGGCCATTCAGAAGGGCAAAGTGGGACACCATGTTGAAAGCTGCAAGCTCCTTCAGATGCCCACATAACTGAACTTGTTAGAAATTATAGTCCAGCACGCTCGAGAGAGCCTCATGGCACCTACTGTGTAGAGCTTGTTTTACCATGGCTTGAAATAACCATCCAGATAGGGTTCACCCGGGAAACTAAAACTAGTCAAAACACAAAGGGTCAGGACTCAAGCAAGACTGGTTATTAATGTATTTGCTATCTTCCATGAAAAAAAAAAATCAGTCCTTATCTGTCTTTATGATTTTGAAGAATTTTTCCTCCCCTGGAAAAGAGGGCTGAAAGAAATCTCTGGATTTCTTCAAATAGGGAGGCTGGGGAAGCACAGCAGGATATTTCTGCACATTCAATTTGGGTTCTGGAAAGAACAAGAGTGAAGAAGAAAAAGCAGAACAGAGCTGATGAAAGATCTCTTTTTTCCTTCTTTCCTACCACTTTGTTGTCCTCAGGTTTTAATATAGAGTACAAGCAAACATTGGGATTATGGATTTCGGCCAGCCTCCCCAAACTATTAATTGAATAATGAAAAACACCTAAAAATGTCACAGAGAGAAAAATACAATGCTGGAGAATAATTGCATGATTAAAACAACCATCCTAAACAACACTCCTAAATTAAGAGTGTTCTCATAATTAAATGCAAAGGAATATTATCTAATATCCTTTGACCAAGATGGTAGGTGTGGTCTCAGGACATCTTATTGGACACTTAGACTGTTGGAAATCTGACAACATTGCCTTTAAAATAAGAACAAGAAAGGGAAATAATGTAATAATTTCCAGCTGATACTGGCAGGACTTACATAGGGGCCTTTGACCTTTCTTCTCTGAGGAACATAGTGATTCACTTGCAAAATCATAGAATACTAAGTTTGGAGTATATTTTTTAAAGTCACTAAACACCAGCTGTGTGCAATACTTAGTAGAACAAGTTTGTTTTTCTGAAAATTTAGTTAAAGCAATTTATGATGTCTACTCATGCACATGAGTGGACAACATGTCTTACACAGCTTGTCCTTCTTCCTTGCTGCCAACATATAAAATCCTGTCCTAAATCAGGCAGTTTGGCAGATGGATAAACCAACCAATTGAAACACCTGTCTGTATTTTCCCATCCCTGCCACACCATATGATAAGGAGAACAATTGGTGATAGATAACAATGGTAATGATAACAAAGGCAGAAGAATCAACCAAGCATTTTCCTGAACTTGTCCTGTGTTATAACTGTAGGGACATCCGCACTTGCCATCCTCATCACTGAGGCAGAATAAGGATTAGCAAAAAGTCTAGTGCCATATTTTGCCACATCATGAACTCAAGGAAAACACTTCAAAACAATCATTTGGCAAAAGTTACAGGTACAGATTAGGCAAAACCTGGCTCCAAGACAGTAACTGTGAGAGGGACCTTGGAGTCCTAGTGAACGATCACCTAAACATGAGTCAGCAGTGTGCGGCAGCAGCCAAATAAGCTAATACAATCCTTGGTTGTACAAACAGAGGCATAGAATTAAAATCACGTAGTATTAGTAATGCTTTATAAAGCCTTAGTAAGGCCACATCTGCAATACTGCATCCAGTTTTGGTTACCACATTACAAAAAAAAAATGTTGAGTCTTTGGAAAAAGTTCAAAGAAATGCAACTAAAATGATTAAAGGCCTGTAGACTAGAACATATGAAAAACTGATGCAGGATTTTGATTTGACTAGTCTAGAGGAAAGAAGGACTAGGGGTGACATGCACCTGTAGGCAGGACAAGAAACAATGGATGGAAACTAATCAAGGAGAGAAGCAACCTGAAACTAAGGAGAAACTTTCTAACAGTGAGGACAATTAATTAACCAAAGGAACAGCTTGCCATCAGAAGTTGTGGGTGAAGATTTTAAGAAGAGACCAGATGGTCCCCTGTCTGAAATGGTATAGAATCTCCTGGTTGAGCAGGGGGTTGGACTAGAAGACCTCCAAGGTCCCTTCCAGCTCTATTCTGATCGATCGATTGGCTGTGCACCTCTTTGAGAGGGATATAAATGCAACCAAGAAGCACATGGGCCACTTCTAGTACTCTAAATGGGAACTCTATTATCTATCTCTTCACTTGATAGCACATCTAGAAAAAGCACCAGGTTCTCTTTTTGTGTGAAGGAGTCATTCCATAAATGCAGTATCATTCTTCAGGACATACACAAGCAGTGTCAGCATGATGTCATCATTACTGCATGTCATCGTGTGGATGTCACTGCAGCTTGCTGCTATAGCTTATGCTAAACAATGGGTTGTCAGAAGACTGTGTTATTAGAATCTCTGAATGAGCAGACTGACTCCAGCGTATTTTTGACTTGGCCAAGTAATAGAAGGCTGAAAGAAAAGCAACCCTTGTTTTTCAGTCTTCAGCGGCGTCTGAGCACAACATACAGTCCCATCCTATTCCCAGCAGAGAACATGGCTAAGGCTTATCCTTGGCTTCGCCGAGTTGCTGTGCCAAATACAAACAGAGTTCCTAATGAAGTCTAAATGCAGAGTGGTCCCGGCTATTAGAGAAAGGCTTTCAAACAACCCTTGCTTTTACTCATTGGGGGAAGCTATTGGGATTATGAGACGGTGGAGCCCATTATGGCCTGTTGTGCAATATGTTTTCACCACAGTTTCTCCTGCAGTGCTCTCCAGTCAAACAGCTTTTGCAAATCTGGGAAGCACTGCCAAACCAGCTTAATCTGTATACTGTAGTGGCACCGGGGAAAAAAGGATGTGCAAATTATATGAAATAATACACTTTAAATAATACATGCTGATCTAGCCCTGCATGTCTGGAAAGGCTGTTCATTGTTTCAGGTGGAGATCTTACCTATTAATTATTGAGATGCTTTTAATTGAAGACATGATGGGGGTGATCCTTGATCAAGAAAGCAGGTAGTTTGCTACTGAGCTAAGGAAAGCAGTCTGCTGCATTGTGTTGAATTTTTAGGGAAACTCAAACTCACCCAAATGGTTTATGCAAACTTCACATTTCTGAAATCTATTGTTGATACATTATTTATTTGTGATCTTTTTTTTTTCTGAGAGCAAAAAAAAAAAAAAAAGCTTTCTTCCCCAATTTTATCCTCACCACAGCAACCCTTTTGACCTAGATTGAAGTGAAGAAAGTGAATGACCCAAAGTTCACCCAATGAAGTCTTTAACTGGATGGGGACCTGAAACCTGGATGTTCTCAAGAAGATCATCTGCAGGATGGGATCCAGTCACATCAAATAGTCAGAGTTGTGCTGCTCTGCCTCTTTTGTACATGCAACATGAAATTGGATCCAGAACAAGCAAAAAGCTGCTTTCAATATTTTGACAAAAGTTTGGAACCTGGAGATGTTTCTGTCCTCAATTTGAGTCCTAGCTGCTGCTAAGCTACTTTGGTTTATCAACACGTTTGCCCGTCTTATTGCTGTCTTTTCTTTATCAAATTAGTTCTTCTCGATTCTTGAATTACTGAGTTTGTCTGGAGCAGGGGTCAGCAACCTGCGGCTCTGGAGCTGCATGTGGCTTTTTCACCCCTCTGCTGTGGCTCCTTGTCACTCAAAATATGCATCACAACTGCTAATGTGCGACACCCACCGGCACGCGATTTATTGAGCTTTTCAACAGGCCAACCATGGATAAATCCAAGAAAAGAAAAGTTTCAGAAGAAAACGTAACGTTTAATTCAACTACATATGCTAGTTTTGTGGCCGCTCAAGAAATAGTCAGGCACGGGAAGGGTTTTGGGGCTCCTGGTGTGACCCCTGGTCTGGAGCCTCAGCTTGACTGCATATGAAAGTACTTCCATGTGCTCCTTGAGTTTCTCCCAGCCAGAGTGAATTTAGCAATCAAGAAGCAGCCTCAATGCCAGCGATAAAAAAATAAAATGCTTTGATTCTCCAAAACCTCATGGGCTTAAGGACCAAACTACCTTCGTCATAAGATCTGTGCAACAATGGTGGGATACTCTTGAGTCTCAAGCTCATCTTCTGCCTCAAATATGTATGCCAGTGCATATATGGGCCTCAGTCCCTGGTGGATGAATCCCCATATGTCTCCAAGCCATTGCCAGTTTTATACGCTGGTCACATGCTGTAGCAACTCTTTTAAAAACTTATCACCGAGCGAGCATATCTCCTTTGTGAACATCCTCATTATCGTTTCATTGTCCGGCAAGATTCCTGGTTCACTGCCATGAATATTGACTTCATGCTTGCTTTTCTAATTGAATTACAGGCGGTTTCCTGCCTACCCTCCTGCAGCCTTGGCGGTAGCTTGAATAGAGGGGCAAAGAAAAGCTGTTTGCTAGAGCTGCAGGGATAACAGGGGCCGTGTCACATTATTGCTACAATGATTTATTGAAAAGAGAGAAGGGACTGGGGAGAGGAAGGCACCCTTGCTCACTTTTAGCACCAGCTGCCTGCATCCTTTTTTTTTTGTGGATTTCAGTATTCTAATAAATGGGGGGCGGGGGCGGGGGGAGATTAGGTTATCAATGGATTCAGGCTCAAAAAAAGGCCTTCTTTTGCAAAACCATGCTTCTTTATGCACACTCATGTTTAACATTAGAAGGAATCTACAGTCAGGCATAAAGAGCATCGGTTTTCAGGAATAATGGTACCAGCAACAAAGGAGACCCTCCTGAAATACATAAATAATTGGATACTGCTGCTAGATTATTTACTGCTACCCTGCAATACATACATGCATACATATATGCATACATGCAGTCACATACACAAACAAAAAAACAAATAAATACATTAAATAAATAAATAAATAAATAAATAAATAAATAAATAAATAAATAAATAGGTGTGGCTGTGCTCACATGCTTCTGCCTAGTTATCTACCATCAAGATTTGGTTCAGAGCTAAATTCAGTGTTTTAGAAATGATCCCTCTTTGACGCAACTCTGAGCTCTTCTCTCTGATGTGGAATCTAATTCAAGGCAATTCAAGGTTTGTGGCTCCTATTAGCTGCCATGGGAAAAATGCAGACTGCTGCTTTGTTGTTTGTTTGTTTTTTAACAGGAATCAAAGAAATGTTTAGAAGCAATTTTGAGGAATAAGATTGGGATCTACCCTCCTTCAAGTTCTTTCTTTTTTTCTTTTTTTAAGAAAAATATCCACAATTTTTTTTTGAACAGCACGCCATGCATTTACAAGCGTAGCTGTGTCTTCTACAGAAATAAACAAACTTCTTAAATAAATAAACCTAACCAATTTCAGACAGATTGGCTGAGAGATTTTCATACAAGGAAGTCTCTACAAATTTAACAACATTTTTTTTAAAAAGAAAAGGATTAATCAATCTCTGCTTAGTGGTCAGAGTTGTTAAATTAAGGGGAGAGGGGTGCCTTAAGCTTGTTCTTTCCAAATGTACTGTATATGCCCCAAATATCTTGGGTGCCAATTCTGAGAACTCACTGATCTTGGAGAAAAAGATCACTGGTAGAAAGAACAAACCATGTTTGGATAGAATCTGAGTTTTGATTATTGCTTTCAGATGAATAGGTGTGATACATCGATAGATACTGTATGTTTTCTATGGAGACGTAATTAATTATATTTGCTGGGTAGACCATGATTTATCCAAATGTTTCCATTTGAGGATTGTTCAAAGATTATTTTAGAGCAGTGTGTTGATTTTTAAGTTGTCCCTAAAAGCTTCCATTGATTTCATATAATTCTGAGCAGTACAGAGCAGTTGCTGTCTTTTGATAGGAAGAACAGTAGAGTTTAGGATGGGACAATGGTAGATCTGGCCCTTTGCTGGGGGACATGGCAAGGTAGACAAGATGGTGCACCATAGAGACCAAAAAGGAGTCATGATCCTTACTTGATCAGTCCTGTCAATAGACTTGTGAATGTGCTCCTCTTCCTCCCTGGGATTTTATGGAGACCAAAAGAAAACAAAAAAACCCCCCAACAACCCCAAGTAAGATAGCCTTGTAGAAATGTCTCTCTGGTTCCACTGCTTTGGAGCATGAAATCGGTTGCAAAACTTTTCAGTTGAGATTAGGTAATTTGGTACACATTCTGCTTCATTCTGTGCAGGCGTTAATTTGATCTAAAATTGTCCACCGTACTACAGTAGCCAACTTCAGTTCCTTCTCTCTTTACTTGTATTTCTTTATATGCAGTCTAATGAGCAGATGAAACTTTTAGTGGAATGAAGTTTAAAGGTTTCTTAAAAAGTGCCGCTGTTTATAAGCTCCAGGCAATCATCAAATGTTTGTCTTTCTCAGCTTTGTTGACCTAAATAGGAAGGGAAGTGATATTTTATTGTCTGTAAATGTGAGAAGTTTCTGCACAACTGAAATAATCAGTGTGATGGCATATATGAATTAGAGAAAGGATTGATAGCGTGGTAGCTGTAGGCACCAACCACCCCATGGCACCTCTAAATCAAGTCTTACAGACTCCCAACATTAAATTTAAAAAATATATTTAAAACATTAGAAACAGTGGCAAACCTCATAAATGGCAACATTTTATGAGTTTTGGGTATTCTCACTTGAGATCTTGCAGCATTTTGTATGCAAATGCTGAACTCATCCACTGTTAATAGTTGAGCTAAAATCTCACAGGAAAACAGTGGTAACAGTTGTTAATCTCTGATTAACTTTTGAAAACTGATATGGAATTTGTTTAGACACTTAAATCTATATTTCACCATCCATCTCTTCTGAACATTTGTCTCATAAAGTTAATTCCACCAAATAATAAGCATTTACATACATGAAATATGGGCAAATTAAACACATAATCCATCTGGAGTTTTGTTTCATTTTTAGATAACTTGACATGCATCTTCTTCAGAACGTCTCTTGAAAAGTTCAGTAAAGTTTGATTTTGATTTAGGTCAAGCCTTGTGAATTCAGCCCTTGGGTGTATTGCAAAAGGTCATCATTTGCATATTCTGTGTATTACTATGCCAGATTTATGATGTTGGTTGTCTCTACCCATATCTGTAACCATGCAACTAAGGTAATGAAAGTTCTTTCCAGTTTCACAGAGATTGCATTCACAGCAGCCTCAGTGTTTATACAATGGAGATAATTCTCATTTGGTTTGCTTTCATATAAGACTCGCAGTGTGTAGAAAACGTAATCTGATTGGAAATCCATAAAGCCAGAAATGTGCAACCCCATTACATTGCAAATGCACCATGAACAGCAATAGATTTTTCTGCAATAAATTAGTTCTGGAGCAGACCATTATAATTTCCCTGATGTACATTTACAAAGGGGGCACACATCAACTTTGCATGTGTTTATTTAAGTCATAATATGATGCCATCATCCATTTGTTAAAACCATTTGATTATTTAATTCACTCATTAATATATTTGTATCATTTTACCTTGACTATCTTCCTCCCTCTCCTTCTGATCTTCTCATCTGTCTCCAGGACTTCCCTTCTGTCTTGGTTGCTGTGTCCCAAAATTCCATTGGATGACAGACTGTCTTTGCAGCCAATTGTAACAACTAATGCCCAAACAGCAATTTCCATCAAATTCACCTCTAATGGACACACCATCACCTACAACAGATATTATGCAGCTTCAGTACAACATCTGGTTTTGTTGCACTTTGACCACTGCACAAATATATGGATGAGTCTTCTGTCTCTGATCCTTTCCTCTTTGGTTTGGTCAAACAGAAACATTTTATTTACAGTTCTTTGGACCTTGCCACCAGTTTCCTTGAGTCTCTAGGTACCCCAAGCCTCTCAGTAACTTCCTTTAGGTACAAGATCCCAATACAAACGTTTGTATTGTGTGTTTTGGGAGCTGTTAGTGAAAATCCTCCAACTAAGCTTTGTTTCTTGAATGGGTTGGTTGTTACGTGCCTTCTAGAACAACAACTCACATTTGTGCTGCATTGTCCTTCCCTTTAAAAACTTTTTTGCCTTCTTGATAGAAGCAGCAGCCTAATGGCCGGGTGTAGAGTGTTTATCATACAACTTTGTAATATTGTTCAGTTCGTCTGCTATGGCTACCACTATTTCTCTACTGTTCCTCAGAAGAATACAACATGTGGACCATTCTAGGGAAAAGTGATCACTGTTGCCAGAAGATAGCCATCAGAAACTGCCAATTCTGAAACACTGAAGATGTGGTATGAATATATAATGAAAACAAATCCCTTTTGTAGCCAGTAATCCTAACAAGTGAGAATATAACCAAAGGGATTCATTTCAGTTCATTTGTCCCTTATTAAGCAACTAAAACAGAATCCTTGTGCCGTAGTTGTTAGCATTCCATGCCTGTTTGTGAGTCTGGCTTTAAGCAGGTGCCAATTCCTATTTGGGCAACCCTGAACAATGTATAAACAAACTTTTACACTTTTTATAAAAAGGTGCAAAGCTGAGCTGAAAGCTCCATTAGGAAGCCAAAAGGAATCTGCTAAGGTTTCAGGTTTTAACTCTCTTTGAAGTTCAGCAAACCTGAGACTAAATTCACCTGTCACATTATCTCCACCTGGGTCACTGAAATCCTTCAACTTTTTGTTTGCAAACAGCTTAACAGCTACCGGAGAGAGTAGTTATCAGTAAGCTTATTTCAAACAAAGATTAATGTGCGATTCAGTTTAATCATAAGGAGAATCAACAAGGAGTGACCCAGCAGGTCCAGGCCAGTAAAGCAGATTGTGTGGTGATTTATGAGGCTGTGGTTAATTGCTGCATGACGAAAGAAATTTGGGGGAGGGAGAGAAGCAAACCAAAGTTAGAAAGAAAGACTGAAATGAACACTATCAAAAAGGAAGTTCACTAGTATGTGTGATCAAGTGAAAAATAAAAAAATAAAAAAATGGGTAAAAATAAAGAGATGCAAAGTTATCAAAATAATAAACAAAAAGACACAAACTGAACAAGCATGCATATTTGGACAACTGCCATATGTACAGCTTAACAAGGAAGTCAACAAACTGGAAGTAAATTGTCAGCCGTTGCTTTTCAAAGCTTTTCTTTCTTCCATTGAATTAAATAAATCCAATTTATTAGGCAAGTATAATTTGAATTGAGAGCCAGTTTGGTGTACTGGTTAAGCTATCATGCTGGAAACCAGAAGATCATGAGTTCTAGTCTTACCTTAGGCAAAAAGTCAGCTGAGTGACCTTGGGCCAATCACTTTCTTTAAGCATTAGGAAGGAGGAAACTGCAAACTAGTTCTGAGAAACATTTCTGAGAAAATTGCAGGGACTTGTCTTCAAGAACCAAATATGACTGAACAGAACAAGAAAAAAAGCCTTTTTATCAGATAAATCTTTCAATTTCAGTTTTTCATTTTCTTGAACTTACTTTGGACCATTCATAGTATCCAATTGTAAACTGCTCAAAGAATGTATGAGTGTTTATGCATGGTGTCCTTGCCTTCCTCCTGCTTTCTTTTTTTTTCTTTTTTCTTTTTTCTTTTTTTTAGCCCTACCAAAGCATTTCTGCTTTCTTATATGTACATTTTACATATGGGTTATCTTGGATGTATATACTGG
>JANHZT010007450.1:22600-34490 GCA_032468215.1 Stegonotus admiraltiensis | reverse complement strand
AGGAACCTATCAGGTTCCATCAGGCGCCTGGGACGGAACCATCTCATCGGCTCCGTCTCCCTGCGGTGAGGGTTAGCGGTTCGAAAGTCTAACTGAAGGAGCAAATGATCTGACCATGACAAGGATTTGATGACTAGTTCCCCTAATTCTAGATCTAGACTATCAGTAAGTGTTGTATCTTATGATTCTTGATGAATGTATTTTTTTATGTACACTGAGAGCATATGCACCAAAGACAAATTGCTTGTGTACCCAATCACACTTGGCCAATAAAGAATTCTATTCTATTATCTATTATTAAATAACTATGAGTTTAAAACTTACTTAAAATCAAAGTATGCTTTGCAGTTCAAAATAAACATGTATTAAAAATCTATTTCAAATCTATTTTAATTAAATTAGAGAAACAAGACAGACCTTCATTGGAATGTGCTTTGTTTGCTTTGAAAGAGTGCAGTATATAATAACAAAGTTCCATTTTTAAGCTCTTTGACATTAAAGCTAAAACTTCTATTTTCAGTTTTATATTTATTTTAAAAACCTTCTGAATTAGGATAAAAATTGGATTCCAATATTTTTGCTTTGTCATAGGTTCACCGGAGATTTTAAAAATATTTTCTTTACATTTACAAATTGTAGCATATATTTGAACCTCCTTTAAAAAGATCTTTTTCAATCTAATGATTTGTCATTTTATAGCAGTTTTATTTCAGATTATAATTCAATATAAAAGTCACTCCATATATCTACATACTTTCCCATTGGTTAATCATTATAGCCACACTTTTTAATCCATTGATTCATGCAGTCCTTAATACAGTCATTTTCCAAATTTAGTTTCAACAATATTTTCTAAACCTCATCCCTAACATGTTCATCATTAGGACACAATATAATTTCAAATTCACTTTCTCCAAATTCAAATCACAGTTTTTCTCATCTAATATTATCCTATCCTATCCTATCCTATCCTATCCTATCCTATCCTATCCTATCCTATCCTATCCTATCCTATCCTATCCTATCAAGTCTCATCTGATCTGATCTGATCTGACTCCCCTTCCCTTCCCTTCCCTTCCCTTCCCTTCCCTTCCCTTCCCTTCCCTTCCCTTCACCTCATCTTATCTTTTAATTGTAGATATGTTTAATTGAAGATATGTGAACTATTGACATATCTTGCTGTCCCCTTTTCTTCTTTAACCTAACCTTTAAACTTTAATCCCCTTAGCTGACATTCTATCTCAAATAGGAGATTTGCTCTCTCCTATTTGTTGCTCTCTTCCAGTTGCCCACTGACCAATTTTACATGAGAAGAGGGATAACTGATCCATGAAATGTTTAAAGAATGTTTAATTTCCATTCCAAATGGAATGTTTGTTTCCATTCGGCATATAAAGTAATATTTTATAGATGATAAAAGGGATAGAAACGAAGATGAGAAGCTAGAATGGGTTTGTCAAAAACAGAAAAACCTTATTGCCTTTTTTTGACATAGTGATTAAATTAGAGGATAAGGTAAAGCCTGTGGATACAGTTAGATCTCAGTAAGTCAATTTATACATGAGACCACAGCCTATTTATAAATGAGACCATAGCCTATTTTTTTAGTAAGATAGAACAATGTGAAATAGTACCACCACCAGATGGATTTGCAACTAGATGACCAACCACACTCAGTAGTAAATTACATGGAGGGAAGCATTCAGTAGGTTACCTCAAAATTCTGTCTTAGGCCCAGTACTCTTTTTAAAAAAAAATATAAACAAACAAAACATAAAAAATCCATCTTCCATTAACAATTACAAACAGTGTGTCGATCGTTTACTAATCCTTTGTGCTTTATCCCCATGTTCATATTAATCTAATTGTCCAGTTGTCTAATATATATCTTTGTCATTGTCCTCATTTATCATTTATCTATCAGTGGCATTATCATTCCATAAGAAATTATTTTCACATATTATATTATAACATTCATTTTATCATTCATATTTCATTTCCATGTTTTAGTATCTAGCCATTGATAAAACAAATCCCTTATCTTATAATATTGTTTATCTTCTTGTTCTCTAATTTCAAATGTCAATTTACTCATTTCAGCACATTCCATGATTTTTTTAATAACTTCGTCTTGCGTTGGTATCTTCTCATTTTTCCAAACACAATTCTAGCAGCTGTCAATACATTCACAATCAAATATTTCAATTCTCTATTATATGTTTCTGGAACAATTCCTAATAAAAAAAAGATCTGGTTTAAAGTTTGTGTGTTTCTTTATCATTTTTTTCAACCATGTGTGGATTATAGTCCAGTATCTTTTGGCTTCAACACATGTCCACCACATATGGTAATATGAGCCCAGTGTCTGATGACATTTCCAACATTTTTCTGATTTGTTCTTGAACATTCTGGCTATTTTCGTCGGGGGAAGATGCCACCTGTAAAACATTTTATACAAATTTTCCTTATATGCTGTTGACATTGTCATTTTATAATTTTCCAACCACAATTTTTGCCATTTCTCCAAATCAATTCCATAACCAAAATTCCACTCCCCATGCTTCCATTGTTTCTTTAACTTGTTCTTCTTCCAGTTTTACCTCTAATAAATATCCATACAATTTTTTAATTACATAATCATAATTTAATTACATTAGAATGTTATCTAAATTAGTCAAAGTATCATAGAAACCTTCTTGCTTACAGTCTGTTTCATATCTAGAACATATTTGCCAATAAGAAAACCAATCCATCTAAAACCTTGTTCTTCCAGTTTTTGCTTAGATTTAAGTTCACCCTTTTCATCCATTAATTCACTACAACTAACAATTTGTTCTCTTCTAAATATTACTGAATATGAAAATGTTTCAATCGTCGATACCCAGACTGGAATTTTCAAATAATGTTGTTTTTTAATCTTCTCCCAGGTTAATAATAAAGCCTCTTGTATTTGATGTCTTCTAAAATACCCTTGTGCTTTTGTTCCCTTATACCATAAAAAAGCGTGCCACCCCAACAACAAATCGTATCCTTATAAGTTCAATACTCTAGTATTTCTTAATGTTATCCATTCTTTAATCCACATCAAACTTGTTGCTTGATAATAAAGCTCCCAGTTAGATAAACCAAAACCCCCTCTCATTCTGGCATCTTGTAACAATCTTAATTTTATCCTTGCCTTCTTTCCCTGCCAAATATATTTTAAAACTATTTTATTCAATTCTTTAAAAAAATCTTTTCCCAATCTAATTGGAATTGTCTGGAACAAATATAAAACTGTAGGCAAAATATTCATCTTAATAGTTGATATCCTCCCAATCAATGATAATTGTAATTTTTCCCATTTTGCCAAATCTGTCCCAATCTATTGTTTGAGTTTGTTGTAATTATTCTCTTTAAGCGTGCTACATCTTGCTTTCAAATATATCCCCAAATATTTAACTGTATTTGTGACCTGCATCTTTGATATTTTCGCCAATTCTTCTTTGTGCTTTACCAACATGTTTTTAGTCAAAATCTTCATTTTATCTTTATTAATTTTCAAACAGCTACTTTCCCAAACTCTCCTATTTTATCTATCAATGTAGTTATTGATATTAGTGGGTCTTCAAGAATAAACACCAGGTCATCTGCAAACGCTTGCAATTCATATTCTTCTTTTCGAATTTTCATTCCTTTTATATCTTTATCTTCTCTAATATTTCTATTTAGCACTTCTAATGTTAATATGAACAACAGAGGGGACAGTGGGCAACCTTGCCTGGTACCTTTTTTTATCTCAATAGCATCTATCAATTCTCCATTTATCATTACTTTTGCCGTTTGTTTATAATATATAGCTTCAATTGATTGGGTAAATTTTTTACCAAAGCCCATCTGTTCTATTTGAAGCAACATAAAATGCCAATTCACATTATCAAAGGCTTTCTGTGCATCTAAAAATATCAGAGCCATTTGCTTTTCAGGATGGGCTTCATAGTATTCCAAAGTGTCCAGAATTATTCTCATATTATCTCTAATTTGTCTTTTTGGCAGAAACCCATTTTGATCTGAATGTATAAAGTTATTTAAATATCTTTTAAGTCTTTCTGCCAATATTGAAGCAAAAATTTTGTAATCTGAATTTTGCAGCGATATAGGTCTATAGTTTTTGATTTGTTGTGGGTCAGTGTCCTCTTTAGGAATCAATATAATATATGCCTCTGACCATGACTTGGGTATTTCCTTCTTTGTCATCACTTCATTTATAACTTCTAAAAGTGGGAGACTCAAAGATTCCTGCAATGTCCTATAATATTCTGTTGGCAACCTATCTGGCCCTGGTGCCTTCCCATTCTTTTGTTTTTTAATTGCTTCAGTTAATTCCATCATCGTTATATTTCCCTCTAGCATCTCCTCAATATCTTTAGGAATCCGAGGTAAATTTGCATTTTGAAGAGATCGTATCATGTTTTCCTCGTCTATCTTTTTCTGTTCATACAGCTATCTATAATAATCCTGTATAATTTTTTTCTTCTCCTTAGTTCCAAATTTACATTGTCCTTGGTCATCAATTAGTTGCATTATTTTCTTTGATTCTCTCTTTTTTCAATTTAACCATCTTCCTGGTTTATTAGTATTCTCGAAATAGTTCTGATTTGAAAAAGACCTTCAGAAATGTCCACATAAAAAAGATGTTAAAATGAAAATGGACGCAATAAAACATAAAATGGAATTACTGGAGAAAGAAGAATTAGCTCAAAAATTAGAAGTACTAAACAGGACCAGTACTCTTGAACGATCTAGATGTGGGGATAAAAGGGGACTCCATCAAATTTGTATACATTTTCAAGCTGGGATGGGGGTATACTAAATTTACCTACTGTACTTTTCAGTTTTAATCACTGCTATCAATTTATTGTATATGAATTTTGACTTGGTAACTGTCAGGAAAATTGATAAAAAATGGCTCATGGCACTTTGATGGTGTAAAAAAAAATCAGAACAAATTATAGTTATTAAATACACACTTCAAGCACTTTTCTCAGGAGAGATGTGCAAAATATTGAGAATTGCAGAGGACTTTTTTATTTCCCCAATAGCCTAAACTATAGGTTCCTTATTAAACTTAATTTTAGAAAGTCAGCCTAATGAGAGTGCTTATACTTCTCTTCAAAATATAATTTGTTGAAAAGGGTATAGAGAGCTATCATTTGAAGCAATTCTATTCTAATCCTCATTTCATATTTCAAGCTGTTTTGTCTCTAGTTCATTCTCAATAGTTTCTCTAATTTTTTTCTCTTTTTTTCTCCCCCTCTTCCTATTTCTTCTTCTAATATTCATAAATGGGAGGATGTACTTTGTAAGACATATATGGATAAATATTCTCCCCGTGCCCTAATTCTCAGGTCACTTTTAGATAAAGGAATTTATCTTTACCATGTGGAGATATCATAGAAGAAACCTGAATAAGTGGAAGTTTTATTGACTTTAAGACCTGGTTGTCCATGAAGAATTATATTAACCTAATTTAAATACAATGAGGAAAAAGTGTCCTACTTTTAGTTTTCAAAGAAAGAAATGAAGAACTGAAGATAGCTTCTCAATTATATATATATTTTAAAAAGGTAGCATTAATTCAAAGTAATTATTTTAGTACTGTGGCAACTGTCTTAGAGACTAAACAGTATATATGAATAATAAAAAAATGCAGTGCAGTTTATAGTGTGGTGATTGGATATTCTTCTGTATTTCTTTGTCATCTCTCTTTCTCTGGATGCAAATTGTCAACATCAGGATAGAATTGATAGCAATGATACTTCTTGTGTTCCTGTTCTATATCACATACAAAACTTATGCTATCAATTGTAGCATACCTGATGACCCTCTTCCTATACACCATCAATTTGCTCAGGCAGGAAATGTTACCTTTGGGGCAGTTGTCTCTCAAGCCCTCTTCTTTCATAACAGCCCCTCCTTTACCGAAGATCCCTCTTGGACATTGATCAATGAAGTGATGTAAGAAATTCTATTTTTTTTCCTCTTCAGACCAGTAAGTGCAAAAACAATCGAGTGAAAAAGAGTTAAGCAGCAGGATTATAGTGATAAGTCTTTGAAGATTTTCATACCCACAATGTCATTGGGAATTTGCTGTTTTCTCTCTTGTTGAAGTGTAAGAGGTTGGCTACTGAGGAGAAAACTCCATGTGCCTTCACACACTGCACAAAGTCCATATATGATTCTTCTGATGTTCACTTTGTGATTAATAAACCATTAGTAATAGTTTATGATAATTTGTCAGAAGGTCAGGATAATAATAGCAGTGTTTCTACCTATCTTCAAAATATCATTTGTTGAATAGTGTATAGAGAAATGTCATTTGAAGCCTTTCTACTCCAATCCTCATATAATATTGTGGTATTACCTTGATAGGAGTAAGATATATAGATATACTATCTCTGTTTGCTGATTAGATTACTTCAGATGACCGAATGTTTCTCTACCATGTGAAGAGATCATGGAAGAGAAAGTAAACACGTGGAAGCTTTATTAATTCTAAGATATGGTATCCCATGCAGAATCTTATTTAGTTCAAAGTCAATGAGGAAAATCATCTCACTTTTCTTTTCAAAAAAAAAAAAAGAACTGAAGATTGCAAAGCAGCTTCTGAAATACAAACCCTTTCCCTTCCAATGGCATTAATTCAAAGGATATTAAAGAATTAACAGAAGGTGGAAGTACAACAAATCAAACATGCATGCACACAGACTGAAAACTCACAGTGAAAAAGAAAGAATCTGTTTGGAGAAAACATTCCACTATTGTGGTAATTCTCTTAGAAGCCATAGGAAAATTTTATCTATAGGAAAATGTGCTTTCTTGAGTGGGAAAAAGTGTTTTCTTGGATGGGAATTATCAAAAATGATTATGATGATAGCAGAAAAAGAGAGTGGAAAGGGACCTTGGAAGTTTTCAAGTTCCACCCTGTACTATTTCAGACAAATGGTTGTTCAATCTCTTCTTAAAAACCTTCAGTGTTGGAGCACCACAACTTTTGGAGTAAGTTGTGGTGGAGCATCCACTAATTATTTAGTTCTATGTTGGGTCTCTCCATGATTTGTTTCCATGCATTGGTTCTTGCCTGTTTTCAGGTGCTTTGGAGAATAGGCTCACCCCTTCTTCAAGGCAGGAACAAGTGTTGCTTTCTTGCAGTTACTTCAGGCACCCTTTTGAAGTGACATGTTCTTCCTTAACACTTGCAATCAGACAAAGTATAGCAACCTTTTTAAAGAGTGCTTATTTCAGGGTTTTGGGCCTCGTCCACCCATTTCTGCTGAGTTTCAATACCTTTAGCTTGAAGTGTGTGCTTCTCAATTACTTGTAGGGTGATTCTATGGATGACTTTGAACTTCACGGTATTCAGTTTTATAGCTTTGAGTACACAAGTACCATGGAAGAATAGGAGACACTTAACTTAAAGTGGTACTTTTTATTGTAGTTCTCTGCCAAAGATGTATCAGCACATCCTTGCTTTGGTGTTTACTATCAAGGAGATCAATAGGAACCCTGAGCTCTTACCGAACATCACTTTGGGTTTCCACGTTGTGAACAACTATTTCCCTGCGAGGATTACCTATAAGGCAACCTTGAGCTTACTTTCTACACAGCAGAAGTTTGTTCCCAACTTTACCTGTGATTTAAAGAAAACATTTATTGCTGCTATTGGAGGACGTTTGACAGAGATCTCATTCATCATGGCCACAGTCCTTGCCAACTACAAGATACCACAGGTAGATCCTTGAGATGGTTCCCAAAAAATCGCAAGTCTCTTTAATTTCTTCCATTCCTAAAGCACCTTTAGGCCAATTTGCGATGTTGACTTTCATAGTGGAAAATCTAGGAGAACATTTTATTGTATATTCAGTTAATATAAATATGAATAGATTACAGGAATAATTAAATATTTCGGACCTCTTTGTAGTTTTCCCCAATATTGAAGATTAGCAAAGTCCTGTTGGCATTGAGTTTCAAAGTGGTTGGGCCACTACAAAATTTACTCTGTCTTTCCTACTTGCTACTTGACTCCCTTCAGGCAGTCAAACTAGAAGGCTTTTGTAGATCATAAATGCCTGGCTTTTTATATTGTGCTATATTTTAAGTGTTTTCACATTCATTTAAAATGTGCTCAGAAACAGATAGGCAACCCTTTTAACTGATATTGCTTAACGCATTGTAAACCGCCCTTAGTCTCCAGAGAAGGGCGGCATATAACTCAAATAAATAAATAAATAAATAAATAAATAAATAAATAAATAAATAAATAAATATTATCATTTACTCATATATATGAACTGATTACTTCCACCAACACTTCAATCTGACTTTCTGCCCTACCTTAAAATCCCATTTCATATTCTTATGTAATGGTTCTGATTATTTGCTATATATTGCCTTTCAGCTTGCCTATGGGACATTTTCTCCAGTACATGGAGACAAAAATATATTTCCATCCTTGTACCAGATGGTTCCGAATGAAATGCATCAATACATTGGAATTATTCAATTACTTCGATATTTTAGATGGAATTGGATTGGGCTTTTGGCTGTGGATGATGACTATGGGGATATGTTTTTGCATAAAATTGAACCGTTGCTTTCCCAAAACAACATTTGTTATGCTTTCATACTTAGAACACCCAGGAAGGCATTTTTGGAAGAGTATATAAAGTTGATTACGATGGGGTTAAGATATGATGAACTCTTTATCAACAGTAAAGTCAAAGTGTGTTTAATCTATGGAGTATATCCAGCCATGGAAAATCTGAGAATTATCATCTTTGTATCATCTGTTTTTTCATGGCCGCCTTTGGGTAAAGTATGGATTATTACATCCCACTGGAATTTTGAATCACTGTCTGTTCAGAGACTTTGGGATATACAGAGTTTCCATGGTGCTCTGTCATTCACAGTTCGTTCAAAAGAGCCATATAGATTCAAAGAATTTCTTCACTCTGTAAGGGCATCCTGGGCAAAAGAAGACAATTTCATTCAGAATTTTTGGGAGCAGGCATTTGATTGTTCATTACAAATTTCCAGTATAAATGAAAATACCAACCTATTATGCAGTGGAGATGAGAAGTTAGAGAGTCTGCCAACAATATTATTTGAAATGAGCATGAGTGGTCACAGTTACAATATTTACAATGCAGTCTATGTTATGGTACATTCTTTGCATGCATTACTCAAGTCCAGAGTCTGATATAGAAATGCAATAGGAACAGAGCAAGTACTATTTCAGAATTTAAAACCATGGCAGGTATTGTATTTATTTCTAATACACAAACACTGTTTGTTCTATTGGGCCATCATGTTTCCCAATCCCAGTGATGCTAGTGAGAATGATGTTATATAGCACTGTTTACCAATGAATTTTGTTGAATAAGAACTCTTCCCATTACAAAAAATAAAAACTTTTACATTAGTATTCTTCTATTCTACATAAATTACTGGGATCATAGCCTATATCCAGAAATGGCCATTGTTGTTTTTCCTAAGAGCTGTAGTTTCATATGTTAATTTGTTTTGGATTCTAAGAGTGATAGAGAATGTGGCAGACTATGAAGTAATGTTGTAGAGATGGAAGAAATAATATATTAAGTTTTCTAAATAGATATTTGTGAATTAATTTCTGTTATGTTCCTGAAAATTCTTGCTGACAGATATTTGTCATAACATCCATAATAATTTGTATAGCATAAATCTCTGCCTTGAAGACAGCATCTAGTTCAATATTTTGAAAAAATGTGTTGTGATTATAAAATATGAAACATAAATGATGACAAAAAGGTTGGTGTAATAATTAAGGCACTGGCTAGAATTTAGGAAATAACTTCTGCTTCTGTTTAGGCCCATACCCAACCGGTGATCGGTGGCCAGTCACTCTCTCTCAGTCCTAGAAAGAATGTAATGGCAAGCCAATTCTGGAAATCTTGCCAAAGGAAGTGCAGAAACTTGTCCAGACAGCAGTCAACATTGACTTGAAGACACCCTCAATCCTCATTTGTGTTTTTGAAAGGTGTATTTCAAGCTGTTCAACTTGAAATAATTTTATGTAGCTGTCATGATTTGAAAGTCTTGCTGTTAATTTATTTCATCTATTTTAAAAATAGTTTCATTCTTTCTTGCAAATCATCGTATTCAATAACAGTATGGGAGACACAATAACATTTGATGAAAACAGAGAACTGATTGCGGGTTTTGATGTTGTAAACTGGATTACTTTCCCCAATAATTCCTTTTCTCGAGTCAAAGTTGGAACATTGGAACCTTGGGCTCCACCAGGCAGACAATTAACTCTTAATGACTATCAAATTGTATGGCACAGAAGCTTTAACCAGGTGAGAAAAAGCTGTTAATAACAAAAGTAAAGCACTTTTGGAGCAATTGCAAAACACATGGCAGTAATTTTAAAAAATTACATTTCAGTCTTTTGGAACCTTTGAAGATGATGAAGTGTAATATTTTCTATACCGGTATATGCCATTGAGCATTAATATGTCCATTGGAAGTTTACAGGAAATGCTTTGAATTGCACTTGGGACACAAAAATTGCCAGTGTAACTACAGATAGCTGTAGGCATACGATTGTTCATTTAACAACCTTTCAAAATTACAAGGATCTTGGAAAAAGCAATTTATGATCCTTCCTCAAAGAACAGACTGCCACCTTCATTGTTGTTACATGTTCACATTTTGGGTATATGGCAAGTAGCTCAGATTAATGAACAGTTGCTAGTGTCCCATGGTCATATAATCATGAGCTGCAGAGTGTTTAGTTAGTTTCCAGCAAAATAACGCTCATTTACTTAATAAACATGCAGATGACTTAAAATCATGTGATTCACATGACTGAAATTCTGCACCAGATTGTGGTTGTAAGTCAGGAAGTGTCTGTGGCACCACATTCTGTTTTTGAACATTCTGGCCAAAAAGAACCTGGACTGTATTGATTCATATTCAGAAAAAGTATCAGCTGAAGAATCCATTAGGAGTAATGTGAGATAGCTCGGGAGTTCATGGCTTCCATGATGGCCATGGACCTGACCCAATTAGTTCACGGCCCTACTCACATGGGGGTACACACTCTGGACTTGATCTCTGTGTCTGACCAGTGGTTGAATGGCCTAGATATAGGGGATATAGTCATTGAACCCTTGTCATGGTCAGACCATTCTCTCCTTAGGCTCGACCTTCTGATCGCTACACCCCACCGCAGGGAGGTGGAACCGATTAAGTGGTTCCGCCCCAGGTGCCTGATGGATCCTGATAGATTCTGGATGGAGCTTGGGCCATTCCCTGAGACCTTGGCTCACGACTCGGTTGAAGACCTGGTGGCCACCTGGGATAGGATGGCTGCTGGTGCTTTGGATCGGGTCATGCCTTTGCAGCCTCTGACCCAGCGTCGAACCTGCCCAGCTCCTTGGTTCTCTGAAGAGCTAAGGAAGATGAAACACCGGAAAAGACACCTAGAGAGTAGCTGGAGGACCAGCCGTTCTGAATCTGACCGAACACTAGTGAGATCTTATATCAAGACTTACTTAGTGGCGATAAAAGCAGCAAAATGTAACTATCTTTCCACTCTTATTGCATCAGCAGATAATCGCCCAGCTACCCTATTTAGGGTGACCCGCTCCCTACTCCATCTGGGAGCACGGGAAGACCCCTTGCAGGGACTAGCTGAGGATTTTGCACAATATCTGCACGATAAAATCGCTCAGATTCGGGAAGGCTTGGACTCTGACTGGGTAGATTTGGACAGGATGACGGGGGCAGGACTTGAGGATGTTATTTGGGATGAGTTTGATACTGTGACTCTTGAGGACGTGGACAGGTTGCTGGGGAAGTTGAATGC
>JANHZT010007449.1:30403-42133 GCA_032468215.1 Stegonotus admiraltiensis | reverse complement strand
CACCCCTTCTCCCAATTAAGCGGAGAATTACATCTGGTGTTGCAAACTAGGTGGAGTTGGCCTATAACTACTGTTTCGTTTTAGTCTAGCAAAAACACTCAAATTATCTTATATCTTGTGGCAGCAAAATCACCTTCATATTTTGTGATTTGAGTTTTCTGGGCTTTAGGAAATCAATGCAGAGATGCTATAGTAATCAGATTTTGGGGGGTTGGGGGGGGAACATGGAAAATCCACATTTACAGAGAACAGAATGCTTTTCTCATAAAAACCAACACCAGGTTCTCAATAGAATTTGGATCTCAATAAAGATCGCACCAACAACGGCGAACTCCGCTTTCCACTCGAGAACGGTCCCGTGATCCGCACAAAAAAGACGAAACCCACTCGTGAAACGACCTAAGCAAACGACCTTTCCTGCGGTTATAGCAACTTCTTGCTCGCAGCTCCTTTCATAGCACCAACTGGGTACCGAGCTTATCTGGATGGCAAAAAGGGGCAGGGAGACAGGGGAAAGGGCGACGTTTGCCGGACTTAAATTTTGTTTCCACCCCCACCCCCGCCTCTATTCCTATTCGCAATGCATCACGGGTTCTATGCAAACGAAGCTCCGCCTCGCTCCGAGGCCGTTTTTGTCGCGATTTCCTCAGCTTCGCTGAATTCTGAGGGCCTATTTTTGCTTAGGAAACGGCAACAACTCCGTCGACACCATTTACTGCTTCTTTCTTTTTTTTTACCCACGACCTCGGGTCAATTTGAGACTCAGAGTCACTGCCTTCCGTAGAGCTTGCAAAACAAAAATACAAAAGGCGTTGGCGGGTATTGTTGCAGGACGATAAGGAGCCCACTTTAGTCAAGGCGCTGAAATTTGCATCCGAGCGAAACACGTCGCGTTACCATGACTACTGTATCTCCAAAAAGGCCTCTCCTGACTCGTCATGCCAAACCGTGAACCGTCTTCCCTGTTTCAAGATGGCCGCCCCGCCCAGCCTCCGTTCTACTGCCGGGGATCCCGCCCTCCGGCTCACTGAAGCGGCTGACAAGAGAGAAAGAGACATGTCGTCCGGCCTATGGGAGTGGCTTCGATATCTTCGCCAGGATTGGCTCTCCGGTTTCTAACGGGGGAATGATGAGGGGCCCGCGTTGCTATAGGCTGCGCTGAGGCTGCACCGTTCCCCGCTACCGAGAGTAACGGTTGGACGAAGGAGTGAGGGAGCCGCTTTGTGCGATTGGCTACGCCGCTGTCACTCCTCCGCCCTCCCCCCTCAGTGCTGGTGGTGCGCGCTCGGTTTCTGGGCCTGAGGCAGGACTGCTGGTCAGGCCGCGCGAGGAAGGGGTCCGCGTTATCTTCGCGGCAAGGGACGGAGGAGGAGGGAGCTTGCGCGGAGACGCCGCGAGGTAATGCCGGGACCCAGGAGGGAGCTGGCGCAGCGCTGAGAGAACGAGGCTAGCGGGGAGAGAGATGCGCTGGCCTTGCAGGTCCGCGCCTCCAGTTGCTGCCTCCGACACTGTGTGCAGCCGCAGCGTAGGTGGGTGAATCTGGTTAGCTTCGAGCTGTGCAGCCGGCGGAGGAGGGAAGCTTCCCTTCCCGGTCACCTTTTTCTTTGAAAGGCCCGTCTTCGGGGTGTGTGTGTGTGTGGAAGCGAGTGACATTCCTCGGCTGCCGCTTCCCGCCCCCGGAATTTAAGGAAAGGGGCCGACAGGAGGATGACCCGCAAAAGGGGGGAGTGAAATGAACGCTCGGTTTTTATTCTATGAAGCCCAGTTGGGGAGATGCGAAATGAGTAGTTTTCCGGATTCCTTGGGGAGATTTATCTAAGTAGCTAAATATGGTATGCGGGGTTTCTTCTACGAAGCATTTTTTTCCGTTTTTTTTAAAATAAATTTTGGGGGTGGGGGTGGGGGGTCTGGAAAGCTCAGAAAGCCCAGGTTGTAAATTCTTGTTCTAGCTGTCTCGTCTCCGTCTTGCAAAGGCATTGCGACTTCAAGGAGAGAAATGGTAAATTAATAATTTTAAGGATCATCTTAATTGGGAGGGAAAAGTAAAATGTAGGGCTCAAAAGCACTAGGAATTCCTTCCTGCATCAGTTTGCAAGTTAAAGCTGTAAGCAGATGGGTGCCTTAAACTACAGTTCAGGGTCATGGGGAACTGGGGCAAAAGATGAATTGAACATATTGAATGTTTGCATAGAAAAATATATTTTCAGCATTTTACCCTTATTTGATGAGAGAAGTTTTTGTTTTATGGCCTTGATGGTCTATGTTGTCTGGATAGAGACAATTACAAGCAAATATTTGAAAAAAAATTGAACAGATTTTTTTCCCCTTCTGAACATGTGTCTGAAAACTACTTCAAATTTCAGTAATCGGTAGAGTTCTGTTACAGATTTGCTGGCATCTTTTTCTGATGGACAGGGATTTCCGTTAACTGGTTCAGTTATTCATAGCGTCAAAAATGTTATGCCACTAAACTTAGAATATGAAGAATGTTGTATAGTACCTGGAAGCTGTTCTATGTATGATAGATGGGCAAAGGTGTATGTGTAAACTTAAACTGGTGAGGCTATGGCCATTGATTGTTCCTTCAGGCTGTAATTGTACATGAGCACACGAAGTTGCATGTTTTTATCTGTATTGCATTTACTCAGTACAGTTTTGGACATATTGGAATCAGCTCTGTTCTTTGGAAAATCATTTTTCCTGTGCCAAAGATGAAGGTCACTCACAGACTTGTTTTGAACGGATGACAAATATTGTATCTAAGTTCACTAAAGATACTACTATATACATACTTAAGAGTGGACAGTCAAGATAACAAACAAGTGAATCATTGAACAAATCAACCCGGAATTCTCACTCAAGGCACAAATGTCAGCCTTCTGAGGTAGACCTGAAATACAACCAGATGAGCTAATTCTAATTTATTGTAAATATGTATTAGCCAAATCTTGGAAGTCTGAAATTACATTCCTCTACCCCTGTCTCCTTTACAGCCCAAGAAACTAGGTGGGCCTCTTGCCCCACTCACATCCCTGCTTCAGGCCTTTTATCTGATGCTTCCTTGATCTCATTTCTTTGCCTTGTCTCACAAGGTCTTTCCCATTACATTACACAAATGACCAAGCTCAAATTATGTTACTTTCACACATTATCTGAAGACCTATTCTCTATAGAAAGATCTAGTGCTGGGAAAGGTAGAAGGAAAGAGAAGAAGATGACTAGCAGCACCTTTGAGCTAATGGACCAGGTTAGGGATAGATCGTCCTGCAGAAAATCTGTGTGGTCGCTAAGATTCAGAGCACAGAACTTCCAATTCAGTTAATTCTAAGTTCTATGCTTTTGTGTGTTGACTTACTGTTATTGTCTTCATAAATGTTGATAATTTTCCCTTTTAGTTTTGGAATCTACAATTTATATAATAAAGTTGTTCCTTAAATCTTACTACAAGTCAAGATTTCTAAGCCAGGTCTAAACTAGGCTCTGATTTCACTGTGACTTATTTACATCTGTAGACATGAAACTGTTTCCTAAACATTGATCTATCTTGCTCAGTATTACCTGTTCTGATTACTAATTTCTTTTGTGAATTACAAAAGTGAATTAGATTAAAAATTTAGAAACATATAAAATATTCATTGAATAATATTAGAATCTCCTTACTGCCTTTCTCTGTAGTAACAGGTATAATCCATTACAAAATCCTTAGCTGAAGAGTTAGTTGAGCCAACTAGCTTTTCTTATTGTGATATGGAGATTACAATACAGACAAAGATTTTTACACAGAACAACCTCACTGGATTAACCATGTGATGATGTATTAAAGCGTTTTTCTAGGATAAAAAATACAAAGGAAATACTAGAATCTGAGAATAGCAACAGATGACAAGTATGGTGTTTTGCTTATCTTGCAAATAAGTTATTGCACTAAATTAAGTAATCTATGATTTATGAGCAATACTTCAGGTTTTTATGGATGGTTATGTCTGTGATGGGCAAGGTAATGAAAGATGCAAAATGGGAGGGATGGAGTTTTTACAGAGAATTTGTTTTGTGTTTATATTATAGTTTTCATGTACTTTCCACCTTGAAATAGTGGAACTTGAAACTAGATTTTACAATGTGTCAAACAATTACTCTTGGAACCACACAAAAGATTAAAGGAACTGAAGATTGCATACTGATTTTGCTGAACTTAATATTACTTGGTTTTAAGGTACAGTAAAGCTACTAAAAGGAAAGTAGAGTTACAGTAACTTTCTGTGAATTAACTAGATTCCCAAAAGACTTACTTTACATAGTAAAAATTGTACTTTCCCCTTAGTTCTTACAATGACATGCAGATAATTCATAGATAAAACTAGTTCTAGAAATACTTCAATTAACTAAGTGTATCCATGAGATGCAAATATTATAATGTTAAGTAAAACAATGAAGTTTAATATTTGTATTGGAAAATCAGGAGAGAAAAATGTTGTTTGGCATTCATGTGATTTGATTTTATTGGGATATTTCTAAATCACTATTTGTTATGGTAATTCAAACCCTTCAGTTCAAATGCTAAAACAATCACAATTTAGATTTCTGATTTTATTAGCAGTCTACTTTTTTAATGGAAATTGGAAAAAAACCCAATCCTAGATAGTTTTTTTTTCTAGATAGTTTATTCAATAGCATCAGTAGAATCTATCTAGAAACTATCTAGAAAAAAAAAGAAAGAAAAAACAATCCAAGTTTTTAGGCTTCATTCAAATATAACATCAGACTGTTGAATTTATACTTCATAATTGCCTGCATGCTACTTGGTTTCACAAAGAGTCATACTATGCCATTACTTTTTTTGTATAAAGTAATCTTCTGAACTCAAGTAGTTTTGTCAGCAATTTTAGCGATAAAATTCATTCTGATATTTTTGAATATAGATGTGGAGGAAGGTTTGAGTATGACCAAGAAACATTTTGTATTATATCTAACGTTATATATTATATGTAGCATATAAACTGGATTTATTGTAATATATAGTAGAGATTTACAGCAACCAGGATTCAAAGGACAAAAGATGATTCAGGGCATGTGTGGGGATACATGTACAGTGGTTAAGGATATATTTTATATTGATTAATAAATAAAATCAGACTTGCCTTTCTACATCACTTGCCAATTACAGGGGATAGCTATACAAACCCCAGGAAAGATGCAGCTGCTCTAAGGTGTTCCAAAACACATTTGGCTTTGAAATATGGTTTTCTGCACAGTCTAACACATTGTAAGAGAGGTCACAGTTTCCAACTTGCTAGTAATAGATTTAGAGCCAAAGTCGTTAAGTGCCAGCATTTCACTACTAATGCCAGGCAGATGGGTTGAGGAAGTTTTGTCCTCAGTTGACTCAGCTGCACTTCTTACTATTTTGGTGTTGCTGAGTTCTGTACTGGCTAGATGAATTGTTACATTTTACAATATTCAGTTTTTATAGGTGATAAATGCATGCATTTAAAAATAGCCAGGATAAATGCTGATGCTTTAAATGTGCAGAACTACGCTGCATTATAGTTCTGTGTAAAACTAAAACCCTAACAAGCACTCGTGCAAGACTGTAATCCTCAAACTATAACCTAGGGAAAAAAGTCAAAACAGACTTAATTCTAAATAAGCATGAAGAATCTACAGTTGATAATATGTTTACCTTGTTGTAAGTCTCTTTGATTGGTTAATTAGGAAAGTAGATTAGAAGAAAAGAGAAATATAGAAAAACTTTTGGTTAATGTTAGGGTCATTTCTTTACTAATTATAGCAATGTTGGCGAACCTTTTCGGCAATGAGTGCCGAAACAGGAGCAAGCGTGCGGGGGAGCACCAGAAACCGGATGAGTAGCCACTGAGTGCGCATGCGTGTGCTGGGAAAATGATCTTCTGGTTTCCGGCATGCGCACTGGGCAGCTGGTCTTTGCGTGCACATGTGCACCGGGTGTCTGCTCTTCCAGTTTCTGGTGCTCCTGTGCACATGAAGACCAGTTGGCCGGCGTGCTGGAACCTGGAAGAGTAACGGGTGATGGCTTGTGTGCCCAGCGAGATGGCTCTGCATGCCACTTCTGGTGTGCATGCCATAGGTTCGCATCACAGAATTATAGTGTTGAAGGAAGTGATGGACAAACTTCAGTTATGCAGTTCGAGAGGTTCTTAATAAGTACAGAATAGTATTATGTTGTTTCAGCATGCTGAAAAGAAACAATTAAGAAAAAAGAGAATTGTGCTCTCTGACTCCTAAATTCAAAGATAATTAACCTCCACACTGTTTCTAATATTTAACAAAATATAGCCAAGAGACAAATTCTTGGACTTTAAAACTTGCACACTTTATTGTTTCATTTTGGCTAGTCCTAGTAAACGTATTACCCAATTTGGGAATTTTGGATTTTTTTTTTTAACCCACAAAGTTGATTGATGTTCCCGCATAAGAACATAAGCACTCCCCTTCTGGATTATCTGTTGTGAAAAACGTTGCATCTCCCTCTTCCTTCCTTCCTTCCTTCCTTTAATGAATGTTTAAATTTTCTTAATATTCCCCCCTCCCCCATATTTTCTATAGATGATTCTTGTTAAAATCAGATTTTCCTTTTTTGATACTTGGTAATATTTTTTTCCTTTGAAAATCCAAATCCCATAGAAGGATCAAAGGCCATCTTCCAGATAGTCTTCCTCATAGTTTAAACAAAGTTGGGATCTTAGTGATAGAAACAGAGAACAATCTGTAAATGGAAGATCTTGAAGGTACATAACTTATAATTGAGTTGTGCATGTCAAACCACATCTCGCAGACAGAACTATAGTAAACTAAGTCGTTGAACTCATTCATGCTCCTATGACATAATTACATATATACAATTTCTAGATGGCCAGATATCTTTTGAGCTTATAGGCATTCTTGGAATAAAATGTAATACTGGAGATTGAGGCTTTGATTTGTAGCATACTATATTTGCATTTTTAAAAAATGATATTAGAAATTGAAAGGATTTTTTTAAAAAAATATATTGTTGATAACTTATTGGTTCCAAGTGACATCCAGTTGGTAACTTTAATCATGCAATGCTGGTTTTGCAATTTTTATGCAATCACGCCTTAACTAATGTTTATAAATATAATTATTTTAACTACTTTAGATAGTGAGGAGAATGCAATCATTTTTAATCTGCTATCAGAAACCTTCAGTCTGCTCATATATGATTCTTAAATATGTAATTTTGTGGTTTTTTCTTTTTGCAAGAGCAAGTTGCTGAATTCAGAGAGACCTACTTCTGAATAGATTCCCATTGGGATACATTGTTAATTGGACAGATTCAGCAACTTTTTATTCTTGGATAATACTGATAGATTTATTTCCTTAAGATTTGTCAGTTGCTTTTTTTTTTTAGCAAAAATGGAAACTTTGGGCCCTTACATAGTATTAACAAACATATTTGTTTATAAAGAAATTATCAGTTCTGTATTTAAAAAAAATATAGTTAGATAAGTTTCAGTTTTTTGAAACCTCAATTTTAAGATGAAGTTTTAGCTTCATCCAGTTAATGTTTTAGTTGGATAATCTTATTTTAATAAATAATCATATCAGTGTGTTTTGTGAATTTGATTAAGTACTAGGTCAGAATTATGGTATTAATGAAATTTTATTTACTACAGATAATACTTGACTTATGACTGGTCATTTTATGACCATTCAGAGTTATAATAGCCTTGGAATAGGTGCTGTAGGACCTGTACAACTAAATTGGAAAACTGTCACCCCCGCCTAGTGGTTTCCTAACCACATTTTGGATGCTTGGCAACTCACTCATCTTATCTCGCCTCACCTTACCTGGCCTTACCTTATCCTATCTTTCATATTTGTATGGCTGCCCACCTCACAAATGCATGACTTGGGCAGCTTACAAACAAAACCAATATATAAAAACAAATCTCCCTATCTAATGGGTCCAGCCTCCCTGCAGTTGGATAGTAGGGCTGAAGAAACCCATGGTAATTAGATGTCATCTGAGGGAGGGAGACACCAAAAGCTCCCCCAAATCGCATAGCCATTGCTACAACAGATCCAGTGTATGCATTGGCTATTGTCCCGTGTCAGGCTCTGGTTGATCTGGAATAGACCCATGGTCATTATGGTGACCATGCACCCCTGAGCCACTTCAGATCCCGCTCCTCAAGATTGAAGTTCCCCAAATCTGGAGAACTCAACTGCCAGCCCAGAAATGTACTCAAGAAGCTCAAACAGGAAAGTTACTGTGCTGGGAGGCTGGTACAACAGCTGCAATTCTGACTGATTCCTAGAGCCCAACTTAATGAACAGGGTCTCACATCTGATGACCTGTAGTGCAATGTTCCCGAAGGCTGTAAGAAATTCCTGGATGACATTCACCACTCCTGCCCCAGCTCATGACATGCCCAAAACCCAGGTGGGCATATCCGCAAATGGACTTGTTCCCCTTCTTGGCCCAACCAGGTCTTGGTGATACCACGTCAGGAAGGCCCTCTCCTCAGTGATTAAATCAATAATTAGGTAAAAAGGCCTACTTAAGGTAGGGGAGTTCACAGTAGTCTGCCACTCTACCGCAACCTCCCCCCTGTCTGGCACTGTCCGCACTTCCAAAGCCACAGCATCCCACAACAAAACAGATGGTGAGCTCCCTAAACACCTTCCATCTTAGTCTGTCGTCCAGCCTACTCCTCCAGGAAGCAGCCCAAACAGGTTCTTTCAATAGCAGATCACTTGGGAAAACCAGACCAGTCTGAGAAAGCTGTCACCAATTTTTTTAAAAACTACCTAGATTAGGGGTTTCAAACTCAAGGCCCATGGGCTGGAAGTGGTCGAATCCGGCCCACAGGGCCATCCTGGTCTACCCAATGCGAAGTGGAAAGGTCAGGCCAACGTAGCTTTGGCCTGGTCTACCCAATGTGAAGAGGCCACACCCACCCAGTTGGCCATGCCCACCTGGTTGGTTCCCTGAGGTCAACCACAGCTCTGATGCGGCCCTCAATGAAATTGAGTTTGACACCCCTGACCTTGATCACAAATGTGGCAAACATTATTGTCCGAGTAGGCATGGTCAGCACCATAAAACAAAATACACTGCCATCCTCCAGCACAGTTCTTCAGCCCAAAAAATCCAAATTGAGTCAAGCAATTCAACTTCAGCTGTTTCAACTTCCCTTCAGGCAAATGCCACTCCAAAAACAGCCCTTGAATTGCATATGCAGCATACAATTACAAGAACAGTCGCTTCAAAGCTTCCACACACTCCACCATCTCAACCACTCATCTCCTTTCCCAGTTTTACATATTTATCTTGATAAGTCAAACCAAATGTTTTACCCTTAAATGCTGATAGGGAAGGACCTCTAACTGAAAAGCACAAACGTTTTCCACTGTATCTTCTGATGTGTAAGTCGGAGAGCAGAAATTTGCTGAGTTTTTTATTTTCTTAAATTGGTTCTCTTCCCATTGGTCTTTTTTGGTCAGATTTTATAACAGCTGAAACTTGGAAAGCTAAAAGTAAGGAAGACTTGAGAGGAGAAAAAGCAGGAAGGGAACAAAGAATTCAAAGGATTGAGGGACAAATTGAACAATGGGAAAATAAATGTAAGCAGACTATTTAAATAAAGTTTTGTTTAAATGGTTATATAGGTGAAAATATAATTGAAATAAATTAACAAGGCATTGTATCACTGGTACCAGTGCTTATTTAATTAGTAACTATAACTATCAAACTTTATTTTTAAGCCTATAAACAATTTTTAAAATTGACACTGGTCACATTTAGTTTTAAACCATCTTTTTGACAAGTTGAAGAAGGTATGTTTTTTAAAATAAATAAAATACATAGTTTATAAATTTCAGGGCAAATTGGCCTGATTTGTTGTAATGCTTATTGGGAAAGATTTCTGCTCAGTACTCTTAACACTGGTGCCTGTCTGAATTTTAAAAATTAACAGAATTACATTGCTTGAATTGGGCACTTGGAAGTTATAGTGCTATGTTAGAGGACTTAATCACTTGATCTATAATAATGGATACTTTTCAGCAAGGATAGGAAATGTCTCTATTCAGGCTTTATTAATCCCTGTAATGGCGAATATATTTACCCTGTTTCCCCAAAAATAAGACATCCCCTGATAGTAAGCCCAATCAGGCTCCCCCAGAAATAAGCCCTCCCCAAAAATATTTAAACGCAGAGCTGGAAGTCAGATAAGACAGCAAGAGGAGCTCTATCTTGCTTCACACACCCCAAAATAATAAGACCTTCCTTGAAAATAAGGCTAAGTGCTTATATGGGGGTTCAAAAAAATATAAGACAAGGTCTTATTTTTGGGGAAACATCGTACATAAACTTTTCTATTAAAATGCAGTGCAGAATTCTGTGATATTTGAAATCATTTTCCCAGTTATATATATACTAGAATTTATTAAAAATTAAAGTATTGACTGTGTCAGGAATTAGCTGTTTGAAGCTTTTCATATTAAAATGTTTGAACAAGGAGTTTTAAAAATTGTGAACATTTTAAATCCTGCCATTATCTAAGAAGAAGCCCAATTGAACCCAATAATTCCAGTGAGAATACATCTGTATTTTTTAAACACACACATACAAACAGAGAGCAAAAGAAGAGGACCGTTGCAAAGCATTTTCTTACATGTTAAGAAACCTGGCATGGAAGCATTCATTTAAGTCACTAGTGAGTAAGCTTGTTCTGAAGATTTATTTAAATAATTTTCAAGTTAATGTTATCCACTAGGTAATCATGAGCACCATGGTATATATGAAAGTTGGTGGTCTTTAAACAATTTGATCTGTTTTGTTCGTAATCCCTGCTTGTAGGTCTGTCACTAGTAAGGACTAAACTTATTTGTTTTATATTATTTTGACTTATCCAATAGCATAAAAGATGGGCAACAAATTTCCTTAGTTATCCAACTAGTAGATTTTGACACCTGGTAAGGGACAACTAAAACAAAAATGTATATATGATGCTGAACCTAATGCGGGTGATAATGTGTATGTTCTTGCAGTCTTCGGCAGCTATATTAATAAAAAGTAGAGGAAATTGTTTTAAGGTTGATTGGCTGTAAAGCATTCAGAAATTGAAAAAAGAGTCTTTATTATTCATCTCTAACAGAAAAGATGTACAGGTAATGCTTGTTTAACAATCACATATTCAGTGACTGTTCAAAGTTATGATAGCACTGAACAAGGAAGTCTTGTGACTGGTCTTCAAAGTTTTGGCCTTCCCAATACCATACAGTCACATGATCGTAATCTGGGTTGTTCTTAATAGGGTTGCAGCATTCCACAGTCACAGGATCACCATTTGCAACCTTCCCTGTTGCTTCCCTCAAGCAAAGTCAATGAGGAAGCTAGAAGGTTGCAAGTCTCTTCTGTAAGTCTCCTTCGCCTGGCAGCAACCATCCCTAACACAACTACACTGGCCTCATTGGCCATTTGCATACCCTCTCCAGCCAAGCAGCAACCATTCTTTTGCCATGGCTCACCAGTCATCTGCACATTCTACCCACCTGGCAGAGTCACTTACCTGTTTGCCAGCCTGCTTGTAAACATTTGGGACTTTTTTTATTTGATTTATATGCTGCCCTTCTCCAGAGACTCACTCGGCTTACAATGCATTAAGCAATAGCCTTCATACTTTTGTATATTTTTATACAAAGTCAGCTTATTGCCCCCACAAA
>JANHZT010007449.1:17437-30303 GCA_032468215.1 Stegonotus admiraltiensis | reverse complement strand
TTTTTAAGAGGCAACTGGACTTTCTGGTTTTTCTTTGAAGATGTTTCACTTCTCAGCAGTTCTTGCTGAAGCAGCTTCTTGGATGAGAAGCGAAATGTCTTCAAAGAAAAACCAGAAAGTCCAGTTGCCTTTTGCAAAAGCACCTTTGGGACAACCATGACCTGGATAACTGAGAATCTCTGTAGACGAAAGACTTATCCTTTGCAACTAAACTGTGAATGGAGAGCTCATATTAACTGAAGGTGATGTTGAAGAATTGTTAAGTGTTAGGGCCTGGAAGTATGTTTAGTTAACATTGTACTGAAGATTACCTTTCCAGTTGCAATCTAAGAAATTGGAAACATTTAAGTCTTCATATTTCAATATTTCAGGGACAAAAATCTGTGAGAGAATAAACAACTTAAATAGAATACATAGTAGCAAATGTGTATTAGTATCTTTCCTACTTGCTCCTTAGATGAAACATGTTAATCAGTGTGAGGTGGAATACAACAGCACATAATTAGTATGCATGATATATTGATATTGTAGGTTGCTGTTAAGCAAAGTAGTGCTAATAATACTCGTGAACAGAGAATAAATTCTAGTCTTTCAAAGTGTTCTATCATTTTAATGGCAACCATAAAAATTACTTACCTGGAAAACTAATATTAGAAAAGAGGTATATATTTAGTAGCCTTTTGATGTTAAGCAGCAGCTGGGGAAAAAAGCAGGCAGCCTGCTCAAATGATCAGCCAACTCCTCAGATCACCAACCACTTCGTGGGTCATCATTCAGAATTCTTGCTTTAATGTACTTGCAGATGAATGAATAGAATACTTTTTACAGGGTTTTGCTAATTGTTATCTTTTAGGAATATTGCAGATTTTAGCATTTAAGCTCCATCAGTGGGTTTTCAGGGAGCTTTTTAAAATGTCCTATGATCCAGAATTGTCTACAATTATTTTTAATAGATGATTTTGTAATTCATTAGTATGAAATATTTTAATAAACCTATCAAGTGAATGGGCTACTCAATCTAAATGTCATTATAAATATTTTAGCATAGATATATTTTTACCATTAAAATCAGACTGAAAATTCAACTCTAATATGATTGATAGCTGTGGTTAATCAAAGTAATTCTTAAAGCATGTGACCTTTTTATACTGAAGTTTTTGCATCTATATTTGTGTCATTACCAGTAAAAAGAAAGTACCAAGGGATCAATGTTGGACTTTATGTCTAAATTTTGCACATGAATTCACACACACACAAACACCCAGAGACAGAGAGAGAGAGAGATGTAGATAGAAGTTCAAAGTCTGTCACATCTAAACTCTATATGACATGCTTAAGTTCTTGAGGAAGGACTTGAAATCTTACCTTCATCTGGAAAGTACCTACCTTAAACTACATACCAATGTGAAAACCAACTGTACTCCAGTAGTAAAGTTAGGCCTGACTATTTGAAATCCTCTTGTCATTTGGGAACTTTCTGGTATGGTCACCCAAAAATTGACAAGTGACAAGGACAATAGTAATACATATCTTGTGCCTGTACCTGGCAACCTGATATTTATATATCTGACTGAGGCAGATACTGTCTAGTTGGGTATGTGTACAATTACTGCTGCTTATTTTAGTAGCTGTAATTATTAACCCTTTTCTGCAACATAATGATAAGCACTTGGAAGTACATGCTGTATATGAAGGCAGAGTGGTTTTCTTTAATCCTTTGGTCCTTATGATATGCTTCAAGTCGATTTAAATGTAAAACTGCACCCATTTGGAATTATTTATATATTTATTTACAGTTATATGTTAGGCATATGGAAACAGTAGTAAAGCATGGAACACTGGGAGGAAAAATTAGTGTTCTTCCCAATTAAAGTAATGTAGCCGATTTGTATTAAAGTAACACAATTATTTCAGTTGCTTAATATTTTATTTATGTTTAAGTTATAAACTGAAAGTGAGATGAATTACTTTAATTTTATTCATGAATTAAGTATTCAGCTATTTATTCTTTATTCAGTAAGTGACTTTCCTAAATTAATTGTCTTTCTGTCTTTGTGATGTAGGTAACATAATCCATGGGTAAAGTTGGGAAAATGTGGAACAGCTTCAAGTACAGATGCCAAAGTCTCTTTAATCCTGAAGGTGGAAATAGAAATGAAAATGTAGACATAAATTCCAATAGTGCATCTGTTAGAGATAAAAGTGTTTGTATGCCTGGTCCAACTCAGCAGCAACCAAGCAGTCCTTTGCAACTGAATCTAAATACTTCAAAAGGCTTTTCAAGAAAGAATCAAAACTGTGTCACAGAAATCCCACAGATTGTTGAAATAAGCATTGAGAAAGAGATTGACTTGAATGTTGCCTCAGGAGCTAAATTTGCACGAAGGGATTCCTACTCAAGGCATGCTCCATGGGGTGGGAAAAAGAAACATTCCTGCTCTACAAAAACCCAGAGCTCATTGGAAAGTGATACAAGATTTGGCTGTTCTCACTTGCAAAGGAGGGAAAGAAGATATGGTGTGAGCTCAGTTAACGATACAGATAGCATCTCAAGCAGAACCATAGGAAATCGTTCTCTGAGGCAAAGATTGCAGGAAACTGTAGGCTTATGTTTCCCTATGAGAACTTACTGCAAACAATCTAAGCCTCTTTTTTCTAACAAAAGGAAGATCCACCTTTCTGAACTAATGTTAGAAAAATGTCCTTTTCCTGCTGGATCAGATCTGGCCCAAAAGTGGCATTTAATTAAGCAGCACACCGCTCCAGTGAGCCCACATTCTGCTATTTTTGATGCATTTGACTCCTCCTTGGCTTCTACAGAAGATGAGGAAGATAGGCTGAGAGAGAGACGAAGGCTCAGTATAGAAGAAGGCGTGGATCCTCCTCCCAATGCCCAGATACATACTTTTGAAGCTACTGCACAGGTTAATCCATTATATAAATTAGGGCCAAAGCTGCCCCCTGGCATGTCTGAACTGATGGGAGACTGCAATTCAACAACACAAGGAAGTTGTGATTTGGAGGAAGACACAACTACTCTCTGCTTGCAGTCACGTAGACAAAAGCAGCGCCAAATATCTGGTGAGAGCCATAGTCACATCAGCAGGCAAGGAGCTTGGAAAGTACATACTCAGATTGATTATATTCATTGCCTAGTGCCAGACTTACTTCAGATTACCAGTAATCCCTGCTACTGGGGTGTGATGGACCGTTATGAAGCAGAAGCACTTCTAGAAGGAAAACCTGAAGGTACTTTTTTGCTCAGGGACTCTGCTCAAGAAGACTACCTCTTCTCTGTGAGCTTCCGACGTTACAACCGGTCTTTACATGCACGCATCGAGCAGTGGAATCACAACTTCAGTTTTGATGCTCATGATCCCTGTGTGTTTCACTCCTCTACTGTAACAGGGCTTCTGGAACATTACAAAGATCCAATTTCTTGCATGTTTTTTGAACCGCTACTTACAGTTTCTCTAAATAGGACTTTTCCTTTCAGCTTGCAATATATCTGCCGGGCAGTAATTTGCAGGTACACTTCATATGATGGGATTGATTGTCTTCCTTTGCCAACAATGTTGCAGGACTTTCTGAAGGAATATCATTATAAGCAAAAGGTTAGAGTACGATGGTTGGAGCGGGAACCAATTAAGGCAAAGTGAACAGAGTTCAGAATCCCTAGTAAACTCACATTGTGATTTTTTTGTGTATGTGTTACAATATACCACGTTAAGCACATCAGTGTCCAGCTTTTAATGTACTTTGAGCTTATTGTGTTTATGATGCTGCCTCCAGTTAGTTGTGAATACCTCTTGAAACATGAACAGAACACAAAATCACATTTTTCATCAATTTTATTTTGCCAGTTACAAAATATGTCTACTTTCTATTACAATATTAATATAAGACAGCTATTGGGCATTAACTTTTAAATTCTATTCAGTTTCATAATTCACAATAAAGTAGCTTGCTAGCTTTTCTTCTTGATTAATATGAGCACTTAGATACCAAAAATTGATTCCATGTAACTGCATTCTCAATGAAAAAAATACTACTTTTCATACTTCACTATCTCCTATGCCACTTTTTATATCAAAACTGTTTTAAGAGGAAAAATTATAAGTAACGGGAAATCACTATAACATGTCATTTCTATATTTTTAAATCACGTGCATTAAGTTCTGTACCAATATTTGGTTCCAGGATTGTCTCCAAATTAAAATATTTTAATAGATTAATCATGTGGGAATAATCAGATAATTAAATTTGCCAAAAATGAATATGAATAAAAATGGTTCTAAAACAGAGGGGAAAAATATATTTCCCTTCCATTCAGATATATTGGTGGTAGATGAAATTTATAGTCTAGTAAAGAGGTCCTCAATCCACAGACTGGCACCATGCCACGCAAGTGACACTCCATCCACACACATACAGAATGCAGGCAGTGCACAAAACCACACCCTGCCGGTCTGGAAAAAATGCCTTCCACGGAACCAGTCCATGGCGCCCAAAAACTTGGGGGGGGCCTCTAGTCTAGCAGGTCTCATGGATACAAGGGAAGTTTGCCCTATCAGCACAGCAAAGGAGCAATGCCTCTTTAGATAAGTCCATATGCCATAACTTGTTTCATTAATCAGGGTCATCTTCACTCTGCTTTTTCTAAATTAACACTTTGGTATTTAAAAAAAACCCCAGTAGCTTCTAATTAATCAACCACTGCAATAAATGTAGTGATTAAGCTGAACTTTGTTCTTAAATTTACAGTTGGAATTCGTGTTAACTCTTGGTCTGATCTGCAAGTTCTGTTCAAAAGACTTGTGGAAATGTAGTGTAACACTGAAGACTATCTGAACTAGATCTTCCATTTGATTTAATTTTTCTGATCATAGTGATCAAGGCCATTTTAATCTGGGTTGGATTATGAAAAAGCTAACACAACCTAGTCCAGGTTTCTGCTTTTCAAAATAGAATACTGCTACAGGTTACTGCATTTAGTAATTAAAGGGACTCTTAACAGCCTAACCTTATTCCCATTATTTGTAAAAGCATTGTTTCTGAGGATGCTACTACTAAATAAAACGGTTTATTCAAATATGGGTAATGCACTTCAATTGGTAGAAAATTAATTGGGATTTTATGAACCATTTAATTTATTTCAATTTGTGTGGCTTACCACTCTGATTTTTTACTTCTCCAGAAAGTATTTTTACATATCTGCTACAAACTGCAATACCATCTAGCTTAGTTATAGTTTAGACTGATCCAGAACAATTAATATTCTATCCCACTTCTATTTTCCTCTGATGCTTATTTGATGCATCAGAACAGTTGTATTTGTAAACGGTATAGCAGCTTTTTTATAATTTGCATATTGTGTTCCTCCTTAAGTGAAATACTTTGGAAAACTTGTTCTTTTGCTTTTTTTTCTTTGGGAACAGAACATATCTTGTTTTGTTCTAGCTGTGTTTGCACTAAAGTTTGTATTGGAATACGGAGTCCCTTAGTTTTGCTTATGTGTCTTGTATCAGTGGGTAGTTTTCTTAGTTTCTTAACCAGTTGCGACAGTATATTCTTTTCCATAGCAGCAAATGTAAGGTGACAAACTTCAAAGCTGCATATACAAGAAAGTTATATTGTAAGCCAACAGTAACCAGTTTATCCACATATGTGTTTTTCTTCTGCTTGGTGTGCCTTGTTACAGCTTTTTGTGTGCGTGTGTGCAAATAAAGTACAATATTTTCAATTTTATTCTTGTACAATTTACTCTTTTATATTTGCATAACACTTCTTGGAGCTATTAACATTTTTTGGACCTTGGAAACAGGGTCAAATCTACTTGCAGCTATATATTCCATTCCTAAAGTAGCCCCATGACAAAATATATTTAATAAATATATTTATTTATTTATTTTATTTTATTTTATTTAATAAATAAATAAATAAATAAATATAGATTCATTAGACAAGCTAACTTATTCCATAGGATGGTTGTGGTGAGACAAGAGTGCTATATAGGTACTATTGCTTTTGAGTTTTTGCAGGAGAGAGAGGATATAGGCCAGACAAAACTTTTAAATAATTTGCAGCTGAATTCTTGCTGGTCACGCCACCAAATCTCAACATCAATGTAATTATCTAAAATTCAAAGGACATCCATTTCCAAGTATTCTTGATATGCAGATACTAGATTTTTACGGTATAGTCATCAGAGCTAAAGAACATGATATTCTCTTATTGAATGGATGCATATAGTATCTTAACTGGATCAATTTATATCACATATATTTTAGGCATGCAGCTACATTTTAGCAATACTTCATTTTGTGGAGGAAATGGATACATTTCTTTAACTGTCCATTATTGACTTAATTGATCTTCAGGGTTAAGTACTTTTCCAGTTGCAAATCTACTTCAACTTCTTGCTGCCAGCAGGAATTTTGGATTTGATTTTCCTAAACCCATTGAGATACTAGTTGCTGCAGAGATGTAGGATTCCTTTCCTTGAGACAATATCATTGTTCTAGGGTTGAGCGATTTTACCCTTCAAAGTGATCTGTAGCACTATTAAAATAGAGTGAGTTATTTTTTGTCATTTTGTTGTTCATTTCATTTTAAAAAAACAGTACTGGCTCCATTTTTAAAAGCAGGAAATTGCATATTCTTCCAGAAAATTAATATTTATTTTATATTGTATGAGAAAAAGAAATAATTAGTTGAATTGAAACTGGAATGCTATATAAGGTCTGAAGTTCTAAATTTTAAAACCAATATATTTTTTATTCTTTACTGTAAAAAGAAAATGGTGCTCCATTCAAATATCAGGTTCTTTTCAGTGTAATTTCTACTGTGAATTTCTGGCAATAATATTACTGTGAGATCCTACTGATATAGTTTAAAATGCTTTTTCTGATAAACCTTATTATGTTTGTGTTTGACTTGTTAGTACAGTGATTTCACTAAGAACACTCTTCTTGCATCTGATCTGGATTTTATACTATTCGGTAATGTTCTTCTGCTTTTTTTGAGAGAGATTGACTAATAGAGACCTTTTCCTTTTAATAGCACCAACTTGTTTGAAATCAAGTTCCTTTTCAAATATGGCATTAGTTTCCAAGAATGATGACATTGCTTTTGTTGCTGTTGTACATATATTTCTTCATAACAAATGCTCAAATAAAGTCAACCACATGCTGAAATTATCCTTAAAACAGCTGGCTATATTAGGAAAAGTGGTAAAACCTGGAAACAGTTACCATCTACGAGTTCATGGTAAGGAGGCAAGTTATCATTGGGTCTCCAGAATTTGAGTAGCTGTCTTAGGTTTAGATGTACAGGTACAATACAATTGGACATCATCTGCATAATAGTGCCACTGAACTGCATTGCTCAATACAACCTCTTCTAGTTTCATTGATATAAAGGAGCATTTGTGAAATAGTGAAGGAACTGAAACTAAAAATTAAACCCCATTATAATGGAATTTTTTTTATTCAAACAGTCAAGCTTGCACTATGAAATAGGTACTTACATGTATCTGTGTATTTGTGTCTGTATACACGCACACACACTATTTCTATATGTCTCATATTTTTGCTAATATTTATGTTTGAAAAAAGTTGCCAAAGTGAACTAGGTAAAATTTTAAATAAAAAAAACATCTAGCCTGAATACAAAAATTAAAATAAATGTATTGCAGTATGTGTTGGAGACACTTGGGTAAAGAGGCATGCTTTTTGTGATTTAAAACAAGGGGGTGCTGTCCACCAAGAAACATTCCTCCTGACTTATGCTGTAAGACTTATGTTTGGCTCTTGGGTGGGTGAGGTGGTATTGGACATGGCAATGTCAGCACCTTAAATTGGGCTTGATAGCTTACAAACAGCCAGTCTAGTACTTTCAGGCCCAGAGGTCCTATTTAATAATTGGATGAATGTGTTCTGTACTCATTGCAGGACCCAGACTTAAGTTCAACAAGACCCCAATGCACTGTCCATTGCAATAGATTATTATATAGACCCCAGTGTTGAACAATGACTTAGTTCGTTGAAGCCACACAAAACACCAAGGTGAGCTGTTCTAATTAGCACAGGCAGATATAGAGGGTAGGGGTGGGGAGAACCCATCACATTGATAGATTGGAGACAGCTAATCCAAATGGATGATCGGCTTTGGAAAGCTAATTTTGATATACAATTTAATCTGTGAAAAATGAAAAAGAAGTCCTTATTATGGAATAGCCTATTGAGATTACTGAGCCTAGTCTGTACCAGTCTACATAGTATCATAGCTGATAGAGCCAGCAAAGTTGGCTGTGAGCTCCCTTGCCACTTGCCATCATGTGAGCTCCAGTGACACAGCAGAATCAACTACAACCTCAAACTTATTTCCCTTCAGAGGGAATATTGTCACATCCAAAACAAACTACCTTCCTAATTGTTAAACTTGAAAAATGACCAGGCAAAGGAACTCCATGTATTGCATTTGATGTCTGCATTAAAAATACAGAAAAGCTCATTAATTTGCCATACATTTTTATTTTAATAATCAAGAGTCAGTGGTCCAATGAAAGACAATGATTTGCTCTTCCATTAAGCTGTTTATTAAGAACCCTTCTCTGAATGGTGTAGAATATTCTCCTAGCCCAGAATAATTTCACAGCAATCTACAGGGCATAAGGGAAAGCATGTTGAATGACATTTCAACAGCAGCAGAAATGTACCTAATGACATCTTAAGAAATATTAAAATGGTGATTATAATTGGAGTTGTTGCCAAGATGCAATGTTGAAGAATCTGGAAAATTAATTGGGTATCTTTCAACAAAATTTGTTAATGTAGAAATAGAAGTTCAAACTAATGTTTTTATGTGTCATGTTATTATCAACCTATTCTAATGCAAGAACTGCATATAGATGGAAATTGAACTGATATCCTTCTTCATCTGGCAAACTGCCACCATAAAAATGTGGCCAGGATACAAAAGTAATAGGAAATGAACATTGTAAATGATGTTATTGTACTCCATGCAGAAATCCTTTGATGATAGTTAACCAGAAATTTATTTGCATACAGAAGCAAATTGGAGTTTTTGCAAGTGGGTACCCTAGATGCTAGGTAATGGACTCCACTTGAAGTAGGCTTCTACTTTTTTTCCATTCTGGAACATGTACATGTACTCTTCAAATTACAACAGTTCATTTAATGACTGTCAAAGTTACAAAAGCACTGAAAAAAGTGACCTACCACCATTTTTCACATTTAACAACCATTGCAGCATCCTTGTGGTCACATGATCAAAATTCAGATACTAGGCAATTGATTCATATTTGCAATGCCTTGGGGTCATGTGATCAGTTTCTGGGACATTCTGACAAAGTCAGTGGGGAAACTAGATTCACTTAATAACTTACAAACTTAAACAGCGTCAATGATTCACTTAACCGTGGCAAGAAAGATCATAAAATAGGGCAAAATTCACTTAACAAATGTTTCATTTAGCAACAAATTGTGGACTCAGTTTACAGATAAATTGAGGACTACCTGTACACTGAAATTTGTTCTGGAATAATTATTACACTTGTGTAGTCAGTGTTACTTATCTCAAGCTGTTTATTATTTTCAATATTTTGTTGATCTTTGGGTTCAAATAAAATTATAAAATGTGGCCTTCTTCCAGAGTAGATTTAGAAAACAGAGGTCTAATAGGGAAGTGAGGCATTTTTTTCTCCAGTTCTTTCAAGCAAAACCTTGTAAAAAAATCAGCATCTGATTTCACTCTGCTCTGTTCCAGTTAAGAAGTCAATTTTTATTTTCTTCTTTGCCCTGTCAGTGATAGTAATAATCCTTCTTGATCCACCATCTTCTTATTTTCCCAATGTGCTTGGGTTTATCTGTTTTCTTTAATGATCATACTTTTGTAATTTTTGCCTTAAAGTCTCCTTTTGGCAGTAGCTTGCATTTTTTCCCTTTTAAGCAGTTGCTGCTTTAATCCTAATACATTTTCCTGCCTGCTTACCATATTTGGGTAAAGAACATGCTTTTTACCAAGGTCAAGATTAGGTTGTAATCAGTGGGTGACTTGGCTTCTGTGATAGCAAATATATATTCTAGAGTAATGTGCTTAGCTGCACTTTCTCTTTGGCCCAATTTCTTCCCCTCTCCTCTTTCGTTGGCTTGGTGAATTAAGAGAGTGAAGACATACAGAACTGACCCATATTGCAGAAGGTGTCTTTGGATCCTTTCAACTTTGTCATATAAACATAGTTAAAGAGATTGAGCCTGCTGGGTCAAGCTGGGTGTTTCAGTAAAGAGACCAAATAAAACAAGTGAATGGAATCTTTGGGACAGAAATAGACTTAATGCGGAAAGCCAAAGCAACAAAGTGCTTAGAGGGGCATCCAGTGTTTGAAGCACCAGGATTGGGTTTAATGCATCACTGCCATAACAGTGAAAATGGGCTTCAGTTCCAAAATGACAAATTTCTGTTCCAAAGATAAGACAATAATCAACCCTTTAATGTCACATATGGTCTTTGGCATGTTGCAGTACTATTGGCATGGTTCTGCTGGAATCCTGAAAACATTGCATTTACTTTTTAAAAACCTTTCGAATGTAGCAAGATATTGGAACATTCAATTGTAACAAACCTAACATATGAAATGCATCTGTACCAGGTGCCACATTTAATTACTTCAGCAACATGCTTTCAATGTTAGATAAATGTATTGATGGAAAGAATTTGGACACAGTGCTTGGAATTCCATTGAAACACTGTACCATTATGGCGCTACTAAATTATTTATTCCTTCCAACTTTGTTGAGAAAAGTCTTAACAGCAGTGAGACAACAGCAATAATTCCCTTGCAAAAAAAACTGAGGATTCATATTAGCAGTAGCCAGCATAGTCTCTATCCAGCACTACGAACTGGAAATTACAGCATTACAATAATGATGAGCTCATACCCTAGGCCTAGAGGGTTCTATGTAGCTTGGTTTTTTCACCAATATATTCCATTTAAAAAATGGGTAGCTTACATTCTCCTCCCTTTTTGCCTTAGACAAAGATTTCAGTGTTCCTTTAGTGTCTGAATATAAACTCACATATGGAAACACTTATTTTTATTCTTCTAGGGAGGTAACACTGAAATGTGTTTGGAGCTTAACATTCAAATTATTAAACTGAGATTTTTAGTTATTCCTTCAACCACTATGAATTAAACTGAAAGCCAAACCTCTCTAAACTATTTCCTTGGGAATTTAGTAACTATTGATTAAAACTGAGCATTCTTTTAGGAAACCCATTGTTCCTTTCTTTACAAGGTTTTATTATTTTTAAGCAAGCTGAATTTAATTTGATTTAATTAATTAACTAATTTAAATTTTATTCATTTAAACAAAGCTGTATTATTTTAAGCTAAACAGAAAGATGTTTAGATTATCAGCAAAACACCTCAGTTTTATATTAATGACTTTCCCTGCTCCCAGTCTACCTCTATCCTTGTCAAAGTGACATTGTCTGCAATTCCATCTAGATTTAGAAATTTGAACTGATTAAACTATATAGGAATCCCTGCTACATGAGACCAATTTTACTTATATAGTTGAATTATAGTTTCACAGCTAAAAGGCCTGGACTGAAATTGTCATTAATTTCATCATCAAAACTCAAGAAACCTTCTGCCAACTGCTAAACTCAACATGTTTTCAACAACACATAGAAACCCTAATCCATATGGATTTGTAGCCCTGCACATCTGGAAGGTAGCAAGCTGGTTAGTGCAAAGCTTATTCTAAGACTAGTGGGGTTATCAGGAAGGCCATCTTTCTATTCTGCTGAAAACATTGAAGACATTGAAAAAGCTCTGAGTTTTATATAACCAATTACCATCAGCCTAAATAAAAAGATGCCTAGAAATGAATGTTTCAAAAAGTTCCCTCTTGAACCATTGGCCTGGTCAGAAAGTGAATATCTGGGGCATGTCAATCAATCCGGGTGACATTTGAATAGCTGGTTGCTTCCAAGAGTAATAAAAACTATAACAAAAGCCAGAAGGACACAGATCAAATGGGGGTATTAGTGGGGAGGATCACATTAGTAATGATAAAAGAATCAGAAAGGAACGGAGGTTCTTTAGAGGACCTTTATTTTTCAAATTAGCATAATGACTTCAATATTATGTAGAGATGCCGTATAAAACTACTTCAAAGCTTCAAATGTAATAGGATGTGTTTATGCAAAGAGAGGATGCTAAAGTAGGTGATAACCTATATACTGTCACATTGCTTTCTATTTTCTAGTGGAAAGTATTAAGTAGATGAGCCATTCTCTCATTGAAATAAATGGTGCTTAAAATGTTACCTGCAGCTTGTTCTATGAAGTTTTAATGGTTCAGTGTTAATTTTACTTACCCAGGTCTATTTCTTAACTACAAAAATAGAGATGTATAAGAGGTAATCTGTTATTTATGCATTGGATGGAAGGAGGATTATCAGTCTGAAAGCAAATTACATATCTATGGTGGCTCAGAAAAAGTGGTACTGGCCAAAAGGATTTAGGACATGGCTGTCAAACTCAAGGCCCACGGGCCAGATCGGCCCACAGGATACTTAGATCTGGCCCACAGGGCCGCCCTGAAAACGGTGAAAGACTGGCTTGCAGTCCCTCTGCCAGCAAAAACAGAGCCTGGGATGGCTGTGTGCGGCCCTCCCCAGCTCTGTTTTCTGCTGCAATGGCCTCCTGCAACCCTCTGCCAGCAAAAACGGAGCTTGGGAGGGCTGCACACAGCTCTGTTTTTTTCTGGCAGAGTGCTCAGGCCACCACAGGTGCCCCCAACATGAGTGATGTCAAGCTGGCCATGTCCCCGGCCC
>JANHZT010007447.1:299021-309288 GCA_032468215.1 Stegonotus admiraltiensis | reverse complement strand
AACGCATTGTAAGCCGCCCTGAGTCTCCGGAGAAGGGCGGCATATAAATAAAATCAAAAAAAAAAAACAGGACCCATTTCACCTTCAGTATAGAAGACTAAAGGGTGATATGCTAGAACTTTTAATGTACCTAGAAGGATGTCACAAAAAAGAAAATAAAGATTACTTTTCTACCTTTCTGGCATACAGAACGTAAAATAACGGTTTTAAGTTAAAGGAAGACCAATGTGATGAATAGTTTGAGGGAAAGAAATGCTTCATTTTAACAATTTGAGAGTGTAATAATTTATGATATTTGATATGTTAATTTATATATCTTATATAAATAAATATTTACCCACAGATAATATAAGAGTTCAAACAGAAGTTGGCCAGCCATCTGTTGACAATTTTTTAATCTGAATTTGTGCTTTGAGTAAGGAATTACATTAAGTGGACAATTTAGGCACTTCCAACTGTATAATGTTTAAATTTTAATTATGTAATTATTTCATTTATGATTACATAAATAAAGGCTGCTGTTTATACAGATGTCATCCACTACTATAATTATCATAAAAGTTATAACTCATTGCTGATTTCTGTTCATTTGGAGTGACAAAGTTTCTGGTTCACAGATCATGTTTTGGATTCAGCCCTTAAAGAGAATTCTGTGGGTTTTATCAGGTTCTCACTGAAAATCCTTTTTTTATATCTCATCTAACTGCCCATAATGTAGCATATATAGTCAAAATTGCATCTAATTTGAGTTGATGAAAATATTTGGATTTGCACGGCATTAAGATATACCATTTCACATGTATTGCACTGTAATTTCTACATCGATATTAGGCCTGCTTTTATTCTGCCCATAATATCTACATTTCCAGGAAGACAATTCTATGCAAAACATCTTTTAGGATAATGTTTGTCAACTTCAACAACTTTAAAAGTTGAAGTCCACATATCTTAAAGTTGCTGTGGTTGACAAACACTGTTCTAGAAAATTTAAAACCCGTAATCATTTCTGCAATAGACAAAAGTTGTGTTGTGCAATGAAAATAAGGCACAATTATTCACAGAAATAATCACTTCCTTTAATTTATAATTTCACACATAATACATGCTAGCTATCTCATTTTAGGTGATGTAAATTTATACTTCATAATTAGATTTACAATTGTATAGGCAATCAACAGACCATTGTATTAGTGTATGTTACATTTTTATTAGTTATGTTATTTTTTTAATGTTAGTATTTTATCACAACTTCTTAATTTTATCTTGGTGTCGTACTTTTAAAAATAACAATACCCCAATCAAGAAACTGCCAAAGAGCTACCAGTAAATAGCCCAACCAAAAAATCCCTAAGACCGCCCCACACATACACACACAGGCAAGTCACCAGAATATAAAGTGGCAGTATATAGCACTCCTTACTAGCACTGATGATGTTACCTAGTTAGGGTAATGAAATGTCTGAAAGAAAACAAGCAAGCTTAGAGACCACCAAGGACTCCTCATTTCAACCCTGAGCTACAAATATTCTCCTCTGTTCACAAACAACTCTCAGAGTATATTATTAAAGAAAAGAATATAACATAAATTAATCTTCTTGTTCATAAAGAATCTCCATCCCAATAATCCTTTATATTAATTATTTTACAAATAATTTCATTAATGTATCATTGTCCTAGAGAAACTTAAAGAAAGTTTAGTATAAATGAAAAGACCCAAATCAGTGGTGGGTTCGGCCCGGTTTGGCCTGGTTCTACCGAGCCGGTAGCAGTGACAATATGATGTCACCAAACCGGTTCTCTTTCTTCGGGAGCTGGGCTCTCCCCCCCGCCCCGTGTTATTCTTACCTTTTATTTGGCCCTGCCCCCAATCTATTTGCTGCCTCCAAGTCCCAGCTGATTGGCTGGAAGGACAAAAACTGTTTAAACTCGGGGCTTCAAAGAGCTGGCCTACAGCTGATCAGTGTTAAAAGTCAGTGTGGTGGTAGACCAGTGCGCTCTAAAAACAAATGGGGAGACCAGGACGCTCCAAGAACAAATGGATAGACCAGTACAGCTCTGCAAGCAGTTAAAAGCCTGGTAGACCAGCTAAACCCCTAAAGAATTGTCACATGACCATCAAACCACACCCACAAAATAAGCCACGCCCACAGAACCCATAGTAAAAAAAATCAGAACCCATCCCTGGCTTCCTGGGCAGAGCCCACAATGTTTTCAAAAGATTCTCCCTTCCCTACTGCTCTCCATCTGTCCTTGAAGCAGCAGAAAGCTACACGAGACCAGCATGACATTGGCTACCCCAATGCCAGTCTGTCTTGTCCCAGTTGTTTGTATTTCAAGCCACAGCGGGTCGCCAGGTTTTTCTCCCAGGGTGAGAAAAGTTAACAAATCCCACATGCTTATTTTACTGCTCTTGGGTGATGTTGAAACGAAGGCAACAGAGTGTGCAGGTAGTAAGTCAGTCCTTGACTTACGACCACAATTGAGCCCAAGGTTTCTGTTGCTGAGTGAGATGTTTGTTAAGTGAATGTTGCCCCATTGAGCGACCTACCTTGCCACAGTTGTCAAGTGAGTCATTGCCGTTGTTAAGTTAGCGACACAGTTGGGAAGTGAATCTGGCCTCCCCCATTGACTTTCCTCGTCAGAAGGTAGCAAAAGTGGATCCCAGAACCCCGGGACACTGCAACCGTCACAAATGTGAGTCAGTTGTCAAGCTTCCGAATTTTGATCATGTGACCATAGGGATTCTGCAACAGTTGTAAGTGTGAAAAAGTGTCACTTTTTCCAGCGCTGTTGTAACTTCAAACAGTCACTAAACCAACTGTTGTAAGTTGAGGACTACCTGTATTAACTCTGGCACGCTACAAACCTCTTGCTTATTGTTCGTGTCACTCTTTCCTTACTTTCACCTTTTTCTTTTGTTTGGCCAGTTAATTTTTTTTTATGATGCCAATGTTTAATAAACATCACACTATTGTTTTGCTAACAATTTTGAATGGGGTATACGTTTGTTCCGATCTGGATACAGGGATAAATTGGGAATGGGGTGGGTGCAAACAAATTATCCACAGTGATTCTCCATACTACACAACTCCACCTTCTCTGGATTAATCCAGATGTGACATCACTTTGTGCCCAAATATCTCGAATTTAAAACTTGGTTTTGCTCTTCAATAGATTTGAAACAGGCTGAACAGAGACAATTCACTGGTACTGTGAACCTTTATTTAATCAATTAAATGATGTCAATTAAAAAGGAAATAATTATTATCTACACAAAGAAGGTAGACATCTGTCCAAAATGCTATGCTTTTCCCAGAGGCAAGGAATCATTGTCACCTATCCTAGCTTTCTTTATTATACCAGCTTGGGGTGGGGGTGGGGGTAAGGATGCTCTTTTAGCTGAGTTTTTATTACCATGTGAGTCAACACGGGTACTTAACTATTATTCAGGTTTAGTCAGAAAGAGAGGAAATGGAATAGGAATACATAGGAGAAAAACTCTGATACATTATGAACTCATGGTCCAAAGAAGCTTGTTTTGGAAAAGTGCCAATAATTGAATAATGAAGCAAAGATGTCCTTCAAAACCCCTCAAGAGAAAAGAAGGAAGATTTGGATCCTTTTAAGAACAAGTTTTCCCATTATGAGTTATTAACTGAATTAAGAATTAAGGGTAATTGTTTTGATTAAGTAAATATGTGTTAATTTTTTAAAGATGGTATTAGTTGACTATGTGATATAAGATTTAGAAATAAGTGCTATGGCAAAATAGTATAGATAAAATTTTGTTAAAGATTTTGTTAAAAATTTAACAAAGTGATGACCGGAACAAAGCTCTGTTCCAAAAGGATGTAATTTGTATGTTTGGAAAAAAATAAAAAACTTTTTGCAAAAAAACAACAACACACAGGAACAAGTTTTCCCGAAGGGCCTGGAGCAAGATTATGGATTAGAGTGGCAAAATTAAAAATGAAAACTGATTTTTCTTAATTAAAATGGATATACAGGCAGAGAGAAATAGGTAGGTAGGACTGTCATAATTTCATGATGGGCTTGGATCAGGGGTGAAATTTAGCCGGTTCTATCCGGCTCGGGCGAATTGGCAGGGGCGGCTGTGGGAGGCTCCACCCACCTGCACGGACTTCATGATGTTGCTTTTTTGCGACATTTTAAGCCTCTGCGCATGCACAGAAGGCTTTGTGTATTTGCAGACGATGGTGCACGCACGAAGCGAGAGCATGCATGGCGCGTGCACATTTGCGAACCATTAGGGAAGGTAAGTGAATTTCACCCCTGGCTTGGATCAAAAAGGAAGGAATAGAAAGCCCCCTACCTAAAGAAGATATTTGCTTTCCATGAAACAGAAAACAAAGTAGGTAATAATCCTAGCATGTTTAAGCAGTTTACAATCAACAAGCATATTGATTCTAAATCCAACATATGAATATATAAGAAACCAGACCATTCGAACAACCAGTCCACAAGAGAACCAATCAGCTGCTCAGAATTTAAATATGGCTCCAAACGAACAACCAATCACGCGACCAACACTGGCACACATGGCATTCATAAACTAAGGAGCACAGGACAAGAATATCCTAGTCAGGTAATGAAACATTCAAAAACTAAATTGCAACAAGCTTGGAGAGAAAACCGCTGCCAAAATAATCCTAGCTCTTGGCAACAATATGTTTTGAACTCGTGTCCAGAGGTCTGCAACTGGTTTCAGATTTTAACCATAGTGACAGCTTTTATAATCTGTGCCAACTGACTGTCCAAATTCCTATGATTAGGTCTGGTAATAATAATAACAACAGCCACGGCTAACATGAGTCTTGCTGCTTTTATGTACAAGTCAGATTCCAAAGACCTTTTCTCCCAAATAATTTTTCCACTCCAACTGATTGATTAAAACTAGGAATGAATGTGCTGTGTAAAGCCAATTTGGCAATTTATGGGTTTGTGTTGTTTTTGTTTTTAAGTTTCAGTGATCCCTCATTGACTGAATTTTAATAGATTATGGTCTGTATCGTGTTGTCCTGGGAAAATACAGCTTGCAGAGATTGTAGTTTGTGCATATGCTGCTGTATTTCTACAAGTTTTTAAGGGTGACTTTTTAAGGATAGATTGTTTCAGTACCCACTTGACATGTTTCCCACAGTTTTAAAGTTGTAGAAAGCACTTTGCCATTATCAGTAATTTGCAAAGCTCTTGGTGATAATTGCCGACATAGCAGGAGCTAGCATCAGAAGCTTTACCAGGCATCAGGGATTATGACTGGCAATGCTTCATCCAGTCTCTCTTACCCAGAGGATGTGATTAAAAAAATATGGAAATCCCAACCCCAGCATGTAAAAAAAAGTCATTTTGGCTTAATGTTACGATGTCGAACTAGCAGACCTGCCTTCTAGACACCTTGAGCCACAGAAGTTGTCTTGAGCCATCATACTCTCTCAGCCCAATCTATTTCACAGATCGTTGTAGGAAAAAATGGGGATAAAGAGAAACATGTATGACACATGGAATTCCTGTATGACAGATAATTTTCTCTCCCTCCCTCCCTCTCCCTCCCTCCCTCCCTCCCTCTTTAAACCACCCATCTCCCCCAACAATTACTTTTATTCTTTGACTTATATTTTATTTAGAAGTCAAATGAGAGTGTAGTGGTTAAAGCTTCGAGCTAGAAAGCAGGAGACTGTGAGTTCTAGTTCCACTTTAAACCAGGCTCCCTCAGTCCTAAGAAGCAAGCAATGGCAAACCAATTCCAAAAACCCTTGCCAAGAGAACTACAGGGACTCATCTAGGTAACTTCCAGGAGGCAACACTGACTGGACCTACACACAAGCACAGACAATTTTTTTAAAAAAAGTCAAATACAGAAGAAAGTCCTAGAAAACTATCAAACTGAAGCACAAAGGTTGGAGATGGTAGATGGTTGGATGTGAGAAAAAGAGGACTAGAGGAATATGGAGACCATGATTCTCTTACATCACCACACAAACCCTGTCGAGCCCGCTGCGAGCTCGACACGATCGCCAGCGGGGAGGTCTGTCCACTGCAGAAAAGAACTACACACTCTGCTCTGTGCAGAGCACAGACCCTGGAGGAAGAAAGGCATAACTGAAAAACATGGTCCCTCTGTCAATTCTGTTTTATATTCTCAGGTATTAAGATAAATAAAATGAGGAAGGCTAAAATGTTAGGCAAGCTGGAGAGGTAAAACATCCAACTTGCTGTTCATATGGGATGCTGGGAAGTTGCATACAGGCTGATGTTCCTTTAATATACATTGCAAGTCCAACTGAAATACCCAGTTTAGAACATTGTTAGTTTAAATGGCAGGGCTTGTTGTGCTTTAGAAGTGATCCAGGGGTTCTTGGGAGCAGGTACAAGTTCAGCAGTTATCTCCTATTTGTTATAGTAATTCAACATATATGAGCCTAAAGAGAATGATGCTTTAAAGGGTCAGTTCGATAATGCCTCTTAAATGACAGCATCTTTCTTTTTTCCCCAGGCTTATCCAGAAGCCTGGAGGAGTTAAGCTTCTTTAGTGAAGAACAGAGAGGTGTACTGCTTGTACGAAGTCCAAAGCACTTCTTTTGAATTGTGCACACAGGCCTAGTAAATGTTTATTGTTCTGCCTATGTGGCAAGAAACAACTAAAGTCTAGCTTATGATTATTGAATTGGACTACCGACTTGTGTGAGCATTGATTTAGTGACTGTAGAATAGTTTATGGCCTTTAAACCTCCAATCGGCTCAAATGATCCATGGGGAGGATTTCCATCTCAGGACCTGAAAAAAGCACAGTGAAGTCAGTCCACTTTGGACTTCAGAGGGATTGGGAGTAAGTGGGAATCTAAATTGACAGCAAATATAACACCCATCTAGGCAGAAGAGTTGTAAGTGGTCTGAAAGCACATTTTTTTAAAAAAAATAACTATGGCTGAGTTTGGTAATGAACTACCAGTATATGTGAGATTTCTTGGGAAACTAGCAAGGAATCAAGGATCTGAAGTAAAATAAAGACATATTTGTGTCTTTATTATCTTTATTTGGTATTTGTGTGGGGGGGAAAAGATATACAGAATATACAAGGAACCTAAAAATCATTCATTGGGACAGAAATATTGTTTAACTGAAAGAAGTGAACCCAACAAGTCTCTAGATGTTTTTAGACTACATGTTCCATAATATTCTCTAGTTAAAATATTGTTGCCCTGTTTCAGGGCAACAATTAAAACAATGCATAAAAGCCTACATTACCTATTTTATGAAATGTAAAATATGCTTTACAATAACAAAACAATAGCAGTAAAAACAAAACAATAAAAAAGTTAAAAATTGCACCATGATTAGTAGCACCGAAAAGATAAAAATAATGCCAGATATAACCTGTTTTGGAAAAGGATTCCAAAGCTTAGATTCTACTGTGATTGTGTGGCAATCTCTATTCAATTAAGATTATACTTGGTGTACCAACTTGAGCTTGTAAAAATGTGTTTCGTACCACAGAGGCTACTTGCGCTTCTAATGTCCAAGATGAATCCAGAAGCATCCCCAAATTACAAATTTGATCCTTAATATATGTCAATCTCATCCAGATAAGTTGAACTTGGACTGAGAAACCATCCACCAGCAACACCTCTGTCCCATGTGGACTGAATTTCAGTTTGTAGACCTTTATCAAATCCATGCCATTGTCAAGCATTGATTTCCTTCCCTCTGCCTGCCTGCCTGCCTGCTTGCCTCTCAGTAAAAATTATCCAACAAGGTGCCCAAGACTGTTTTTGTAGCATAATTGAGCCTAAAACCCAATTGAAATAGATCTAGAAAATCAGTTTCATCTAAGAATATTGTGATTAGCCATCCCTGACATTTTTCCCATTCTGGCTAGAAATAGCTAGGTTAGCTAGGACTAGTGTTTCTTGTGCCTGGTTATATCTTGATGGTAGGATGTTGTTACTCTACAGAGGTACAAGGTAATTATTACTGCTTTTTATAAAATAATCATGTCCAATGTTTTCAGATCCGTGATCTGCCTTTAACTTGAACCTGTACTCCATTTTTTCACTTTTGTATCCTATGAGCATGAGGGTTATGTTGAATTAATAAGACAGTATTAAGGTCGACTCAGCCTTCCATCCTTTCTAAGGTGGGTAAAATGAGGACCTGGTTTGTGGGGGTAATTAAGCTGACTTTGTATAAAATATACAAAAATATGAAGGCTATTGCTTAACGCATTGTAAGCCGCCCTGAGTCTCTGGAGAAGGGCAGCATATAAATAAAAATTAAAATTAAAAAAACCAGTAATCTTTTCTCAACTTGGTGTCTTTTGAATGTGTTAGGACCCATCCCAGAAAGTCATTCTGACTGGAAGGCATCAATCTGGGTAAGACTGTGACAGTGCCATTCTGTTCAACTCCTAAAAAGGCTGCTGTTTCCTATAGCAACCAAGGCCAAGAATGGAAACTTCTCCAGGCCCCAAAGTGAGGATTTTTGCACCTCATCCTAACATCATCCTTCTAGCCATACATCCCCATTATCAGAGCCCCTCTCCCCCCCCCCACTTATTTCTTCTCCAGACTTGCCTGTGAAAACTATCCAGACTTAAAGCCAATCAATTTCCAACGAGTAGCAGAGTTTGACGGGAAATTCATTCCAACTGGGGGCTTTGATTTATCTTTCAAATATACGGACAAGCGTGCGCATGATGGAGCCCATTAAAATGTTGGAAGATTGTTTTTATGATTGAAGTCTGTATTACACTTGCCATAAAGAAAGGCAGCGCAGAGTCATTAGCATTTCCATGATGTTATATTTCTGCCTGTCATGGGCCAATAATTCATCTTTACGGCTTGTCCCACCGCTAGCTCTTTGATACAATGAGTATAGAGTTAAGCAAAACTACAACAGGGAAGGAGAATCCGACGAGCTGCCTGCCCTTCACGCCACTATCGCCTCCTTTCCTAGGAATATTTTTTAGAGCACTGAAAGAGCACATATGCAGAAAGTCATCCTTCCCCGTCACTATTCTTCATTGCTCTCTCTTTCTGTCTCCTGGCCTCACACCCCATTCCACTTCTGCTGCTCACGGATCCAGTTAAATGAAACTTATCTTGGCATTTTGACCTTTTTTACTCCTCCTGTTCCACCCAGGCTCCTTGGGTTGTTATCATCAAACCAAAGAGAAGGGTTCTTTTTAATTATTATTATTAAAGCAATGACCTTGTCTTCCCTTCCACATTTAGCATGGTTGTTTTTTTTAAGGAGCCAAGGGAAAGGGGAAGAAAGAGAATTACAACTGGTCAATTAACTTACAGTACCGTGACATTCTGGGAACACCTTTCTTTGGTGGAAGTGAAGATGCTTGAATTTGAACTCCCATCAAGCTCAGGTGGTGTGGTCCTTGTAACCCTAATTACTGGGCTGGCTGGAAATGATGAAAGGTGTCACCTGAAGTTTAAAACAAGAAGAGCCTTGTTATTGATTAATTGTATGGATGGTTATTTGGGATTCTTTTTTATTGCATGCTTATATCTCTGAATAAGTTGCTCTAGAATTGATAAACACCAGGTTGTAAGAATTTGTATGAATGGTTTCTATCAGAAAGGGCCAATCGTTGATTAAATTAAACAGCCTATCAATAGAACACAATGGCACTTTGTCAAGGAATGCCTTTATAAATAAACTGAAATAATAATACAGATATAAATAAGTTCTGGAATTAGATTTCAATATCAATGATTTCTTGAGTATATGGGCTCTTTTTGGAGCTTTCTATCTGAAGTCAATCCTGTCCACCAGTACACAAACATCTCCTCCAGAAGGGCATTGGGGAAGATCATAAAACAATGTGTTTTATGTGGATGTTAATATGAATGTATTCAATATGAAATTGGGTAGAATTGCATAGACATAGATTGCTTGCATGCAAATGCAATGATACATAGGTAGAAAATACATGTTATTAATGAATATAAAGATGAAATTGTACTCTAATACCATAGTAAGTTTCAGAGAATGATGAACAGGCAGTTATCAAAAAATCCCCACAAAGAATCTTCCAGACAGGCGTGTCTGCAGGAAGCAGGTCAAAAAAGTCAAGCTGATGGCTCCAACCAGGCCAATTAAACCCTGCCTTTCCAGACTTGTGATTCTCATTTTTTTTTTGCTTTGATTTATATGCCGCCCTTGTCCGGAGACTCAGGGCGGCTTACAATGCGTTAAGCAATAGCCTTCATACTTCTGTATATTTATACGAAAT
>JANHZT010007447.1:215062-227064 GCA_032468215.1 Stegonotus admiraltiensis | reverse complement strand
ACATGCGGCACTAGGGATTCGAATTGCTGAACTGCCGACCTTTCGATTGACAAGCTCAACGTCTTAGCCACTGAGCCACCGCACTCCCTAACTTAAGAAGTGAATAAATAAATGTGTCAGGCAATCAATTTAAGCTTGGGTTGGACCACAACATAGCCTGCATGAAACATCTTCCTTCAAGTTTGTTACCTGGGATCAAAAATGAAGTGGGAGGCACCCAAACTTTCCTCTGTTGTAGAGAATCCTGAATCTGTGAAAGCTTTTCTTAAGAGACCAACATACAGCAAGAAAGGATGTTACTCTTTATCCCAAGCACCTTACAAAGTGCTTTAAAAAGACTTTTCCCCCCTATGCCTTTCAATATACACTTGCAATGTAATTTCAAGGCTTTTTTTAATGTAGCGTTTAGTGGAAATGAAACTTTTTGTTGGAACCTCACAATGAAGGGCAGATCTGTTTGAAGGCAACCAAGCGGTGGCCCTGGCATTTTAGCACCATAATATTACAAGGACAGGATGAGAAAGATTTGCTATCAACAAGGCAAGGGATCAGCCCCTCACAATGGGATGTGGCTTAGATAATAGCTGCTTGTTTCTGGCATTTACAACAGAAGCAAAGGGTCACAGCAAGTATTAACAAGTTTGGCCATGAAACTGTAATGGCAACCAGCGTGGTTTCTCAACGATATAACTGCGTTTGACAATCCTTCTTCTCCTTCAACCCAGGAGATCTAGGAGCAAGCAGGCCTAATGTGACAATTTCCCACCCTGTAGTACAGCAGAGCACTTCAGAGTTGATATACTGGTGTTTGGGGTTTTTTTTTTCAAAAGAAGGAGAAAGCTCCATTACGAAAATGATGAAACACCCACGCACACCTTTGTGTGTAAGACACGTTCGCTTGAAATATATAACTGCCTTGCTTTATAAATCAGTAGGAAGGAAGGAGGTGGCAGGAAAAATAAGGTTTCAGAGGTATTGGATATGCTTTTTTTTTTTTTACATGATTTCCAAATCCACTGACTAGATGTTCAAAATGATGGTGGGGCTGGGCCTGAAAAATACAAAAGTAAATGTTTCTCAGCACCATGCCAGGTCCAGGTCAGGACTGCATTAGAATTAATTTTGACTATATAAAATCCACTTCCGTGCAACTTCCTTTGTTTCAACAGCCTGGTTTTATGCCAGCAGAAGACTTTTTTCTATTGTTGCTGTTGCCCAGTTGGGAGTTGGAAATTTTTGGTACTCTACTTCAAGTTAAGAGATCTATTAATAGAGCCAAATCTACCTTCTGCTCACTCTCATTTTAGGCCATCAAGTCAACTCTCTGCCCGAGGCAGGAAACATAGGGCTAGAGCATATGAGCTCACAGATTGAGCACCTAGGCAGACATCTGGCTATTGGAGCTCCAGGAGAGCCAAACCGAGCTACAGCCTTCATGACTAATGCACCCATAATCCCAACCGTGGTCTCCAACAAAATCCACTTGTGAAATTAATTTCACTAGACAACGCAATGGCTGCTGCTTTAAGAAAGAGATTAAATCAGCCTACCTGGCATGCAAACATGCATCATCCTCCCAGCAAATCCTGACTGTAGCAGATGAGATTTATTTATTTATTCATCCATCCATTTATATTTTAGATTTCTAAACTGCCCACTTGTTGTGGACCGCCAGCTCAGATGATGAGGAGGTTGGGGAGGAACTTGGGCCAGTTCTGGAGCCTGGGGAAGGCTCTGATGGATGCTCTGCGTCAGAAGCAGAGATAGAGCCAGGGCCATCCAACATTTCTCAGCTGCCTTCGGAGTCAGAGATAAGTGGGGAAGAAGAACAGCTGGGGCCTGTTCCAGATGCGTGCATGCACAGAACTATTACGAGAGGAGAACAACTGAGGACAAGGAGCCAACTCTGGAAGAAAGGCACATGTGGATGCTGAATGGTCCCTCCCTGGCTGGGGAATATATAGAAGCAAAAGGGGACTGGTGGTTGCAGGAAACAACAGTTCGTATTTTTGCAACTGGAAGCTCTCGGCCTGGCAATTATACAAGGAATGACAAGGTCTGTTACTGCAATTAACCCTTGGAAGGATTATTGCCTGGACTTTTCAGTGTGTGATTGCCATGAATTGACACTAGCTAAACAAAGAGGGGTTTTTCGGGACAAGGAGTCTGTTTCTTGGTTCTGCTAACACTGGGTCAGAACACCACCTCCCTCCAAAAGATTAAAGATTATAAACATAGGATAAAACCCAAGTTGGGGATGGGAGCATTTTTGGTGTGTAGGTAAATCACAAGATCAAACACATAAAACAAACTGGAACAACCGTGTATATAAACAGTGAACCTTGGAGTACCAGTTTCAAGAACCGAGAGATGAGGAGCCCTTTTGTTCCATACATCAAGTTTCCAGAGGTATCCAGTTATCCAGTTTGGAAGCAGAAACAAGAGTAACAACCTTGTTTTTTTCCAATGAGGTCGTACCTTAAGAAGGTAGATTAGGGATTGTTTACCTGAACAGTATGCTATTGTCAGAGAAATGAATTTATAGCCTAGGGATAGGAGAATGTAATTTTCCTGTCTGTACAGCCACAACTATGTGGACCTGTCTCTGTTTAGTTTTTTCTGTATTAATTCTGGAGCATTAGGAGGAATCATACTGGATGAAACCAGCCACATAATCTCACCCCATCTGAAGCAAGAAATGAGCTTGAAAGGAATCAAAACCAGAACATGTAGTGGCAGGATAGCTGTAATACCTGGCAACTAGCATTCAGAATAGATATCTGGTGCTTGTGGTTAGCATATATGCCTCCAGATGTTTTGGGCCTATATGTTTCAGAATAGTTCAAGTCAGGCTGGCTAGAAGTGGTAGGAGTTGTACTTTTAGCAAATCAGGAGGCCTCAAAATAGGGAAATCTATATAATTTTAATAAATAAGGGACTTGAAAATGCATCCTGTTTGTAGATCTGTACACTGCATGTACCTCTTAGTTGGTGGAATGCGAACAACAATATTTTGATTTGCAAAGTACTAATTTGAGTTTGTACTAATAGTCTGAGCATGTTTGAGGTGAAAAAAATGTTGGTTGAGTTTATGAGATACAATCAAAACATGTCAAAACTAACCGGTACCATACTGTCATTACTGTTAGCAGAGTAGCATAAATATGATCTTAGGTGAAATTTACTAAAAGCATTCAGTGAAATATAATAAAAATATGTCAAAGCCATAGTTGTACAAAGTTGTACAAAGCCATGGTGGTAGAAGTCATAGCTGCAAGTTGGGTAGATGGCCACGGCCATGGCAAGGGAAGAGTGCAACTTGAAATGTAAAGGGATATGTCACATGTTAAGGAACATGAATAAAAAGGAAGGGACAATATATGGTATATATCTGTGAAACTTAAGGAAGGGGAAGGATGCAATAGATCTGGATAAGGAAGTGGTCTGTGGAATACAGCTGATGAATAAATGCAAGTGAAAGTGTAGGTTAATTATGAATGAAAGAGCTAAAACATATGTCAGAAAGTATGAAATAGTGCTATTTAGGATGTTACAGGTTTCATATCAGAGGTGGGTTTCAGCAGGTTCTGACCAGTTCTGGATAACCGGTAGTGGAAATTTTGAGTAGTTCGGAGAACCAGTAGTAAAAATTCTAACTGGTCCCGTCCCCATCTATTCTCTGTCTCCCAATTCCAAGCTTATTGGGAGGAAATGGGGATTTTGCAGTAACCTTCCCCTGGAGTGGGGTGGGAATGGAGATTTTACAGTATCCTTCCCCTGGAGTGGGGTGGGAATGGAGATTTCATAGTATCCTTCTCGTGCCATGCCCACCAAGCCATGCCCACCAAGCCATGCCACACCCACAGAACCGGTAGTAAAATTTTTTGAAACCCACCACTGTTTCATATGCAAGTAAAACTTCTGAGTTTGGTGATAATTGCATGTTATGCTCCAATGAATTATGATAACGGAAGGACCAAAGATGAATTTGAAGAAAACTTGTGCATTATTCAGATTGAAAGCAACGAATTTATTCCATTAGGTGACATGAATGTTTTGGTTGGAACAAGAAAAAAATTACAGAAAAAAGGATGGTGCCATTCAGAGAAGATGATCAGAGGAGATGGTGATCTTGGTAAATGGCTGCTTAGACAAAGGACTAAACATATTTGCTTTTGAATACATAAGCTTGTTTCAATTGCAAGTGTTAAACATAACTCTGTTTATACATCCATGGAATGAATATAAACCTTAAAGCATTATTCATTTATGATGAAGGATTGAGAGAAATGCGGGACAGGCATTTTTGGGGGGTAGAGATAAAAGTAGATTTTGATGAAAAATAGATATGGAAGACAATGAAAGTAGGGAAAGAAATAAGAGTGGAACGTAAGATAGCAGGAAGAGAATGTAGCATCCATTATGAAAAAGTATTAGAAGACCAATCAATTTCCCAGTAGATTGAACAGAATATCGATGTAAGGAATGTGAGTGTCCTTTAAAATAAATATGTTACTGAGTACTGCATCATGGAAGCAGGTGGAGTTATGCTAACAGTAGTATGAAGAGGAGTGCTTGGTAAAATTATGACATAAAGGAGGTTGTGTTTTGGAAAAAACACAAGAGAGTGATTGCTGCAAAAATGAAGATGAAAGAAATATACTGTATAATACATATGCAGAGAATCAGATAGTGCAAAGAATATATCAAAAGAAAGCTAGACACAGTTAAGAGTCAGAAGAAATGCAGAATAGTTTTGATTTAAAAATACAATCTTTTGAAAATGGACAAAAAATGCTAAACAAAGGGGCCTACAACTGAATGACTGAGATAAAGAATTAATTTGGGAAGAAACTGAAGTGAGAAAATGCTAGAAGGGATATTTGACAGACTTAAGTGAAAATGGTAATATGTTGCAGAATTGAAGTGATATAGATACAATCTCTGTTTTAAAAAATGGGGAAAAAGAAATCATAAGTGAGAAAGTGTTGAAAAATGATAAAACTGCAACTGTACATGGTGTAACTGGAGATATTTCATGCTTTTCTACAGGCTTGTAAAAACTCTGCTCTTCCAGAAAACATGTATGAACTGATATATGTCGAGTCATCAGTGCCAGAATTCTGTGCCAGAATTTTTTATTATTTTCATCACTCACTTATAGTTCATATCAGATTGTAGTTGTACATAAATAAACCTCATAAATAAATGGGAAAGGTTGTAAGAAGTAAAGGGGATTAGTTGTTAAGCATGCCTAGAAAGGCATTTAGTAAAATTCTAAATGAAAAGGTGTGAGAAATGTCATTGACAAAAGTTTGTAAATGCAGTGTAGCTTTATGCATTGCAGGTGGCATATAGATTATTTTTTTTGCTCTTTGATAGGTCATTCAGAATTGTGTGAATGTGTTTTGGGCAGAGAGGTTTGAGCCATTGCACCGCCAGCCTCAGAAATCAGTGACAATCAATTACCTAAAGCTGAATCAGCAGAAAAATCAGTAGGAACAGGTGCCAAAGAAGTCAAGTGATGAAGGTCAAACCCTGGTATATAACCCAGGCGCAAGATGCACTGGAATCTGAGCAGCCATCAGCAAGGTCATGCTTCCCTATATTTTCTGGAGCATTGCATGCACTGGCCACACTATGCCTTTGTAATTTACTGCAGAACTACTCACCAGTAAACTCCTTGTAAATCAGCCAGGCATATGTGATATAAGTCTGAAACAGAAAAAAAATGAGAGTATGTCCATGAGTGAAAAAGTGGATGATATAATAAATAGGCTTCAATTATAAAGTAAAACAAACATCTAATAATATAGAAGAATATATGAAATACTTATTCAACGTTGAGCATGGATTAAGACAAAAATAGTTGATTGCATTTGTGGATAAAACATATAAATAATGCATGTGATGACATCAGAAATATGTGAAAGAAGGATGTGAAATGTATATATAGACTTTTATGCAGATGATGCCACATTGCTAAGTACACCAAATTATTTGCAGAAAATTGCTGACAGACAAAATGGCAGGCCCAGGAATGTTTTAGTAACACCAAAGTGAGAAGGGCATGTGAGGAGAAACACAAAAGTTGAATGTTGTGGGAATGAGTTACTGAAGAAGCATGTACAATATAGGAAAACATGACTAAAAGGGGTCATGATAAACAGGCGATGAATGAATGTTGGACTAAACACAAAATAAGTGACCAATATGAAAGAAGTATATTGTGGTAGCTTGGCTATATAGAATGAATGAATGTTTATCAAGGTAATATAGGAAGAATGAATTGATAAGGGGAAGACCCAAAAAACTGTTATTTGGATAGAGCTGATAAGAGAGAGATGAGAGATTTAGAGTACAAAACACACTATGAACCAAGCATTGTATGGATATGGTGAAAACAAAGGTGCTTTGTAAGATAGAGAGAAATGGAGAGTTATTTAGCTATCTTTCTTAACTCATGTTTTTAATTTATTTTGTTTGCAGCTTATTCCTTTTCTGGACTTTGTGCAACACTGCTTGCTTTGATAGCAAATAGTATTAATTTGTATTTGTATGTCCTATCAGGATAACTGAGTGTTTTCTCCCAAAGAATTCTGCCTAATGGCCACGATGATCACATGTGCTGTTGGTTCTGTTGCATCCTATGGACATTTATTGAGTATCAAGAAACAAGAACAGCTTTTCTGTTGAGACTCCCATCCTGAGAAACAGCCTCCTCTTTAGAGGATTTCCCTGTCATTAAAGTCAAGAAGCATAGTGAAAAATCCTTTTTCATTGTTTTATTCATCTTGGCATTTTTGACATTTAATGCTATCACAGCGGCTTGCGGCCACTGATCATTTCGTAAGTTCTATTATTCCATTATTTATTCAAATTGTACAGCTGCCCATCTCACATACATATGCAACTATGGGTGGCTGAGTTTTCGCTGTTATGCTGTCTTTCTTGAATGTTAACATTAAACTCCGCCTGAACATGTTTTTTTTCCTTATTACTCATATGATTTCCTTCTCTGAATTTAATTGCCTTTTCAAGTTACTAGGTATTACATCTTGTGACAACCAATTTGTTTCCCGGTTTTAACCGTGGAGATACCGCAGTAGTGGTTCTTTCTACCTTTCAACCCGATGTTCAGCTTCTTGTATTATTTCAACGGCAAAAGGAAGAGTTCGTTGTCACCTCCCCAGCTGCAGTATTCAGCTGAAAAGACCAATCCTCCTGTCCTTACAGATAATTTATATTTACAACAGGGGATGATCTTACATAGGCTGAGAATACAGCAAAGGGAGAAGATATTTTTCTATCTAACCTTCGGGGGGACGGAGGAACCTTAAAGGTTAAGATTTTTTTTTCTCTTTCAGATAAATAAGGGCGTTCTTCTGAAGACCTCTTGGGCTTCCATATTACTAGTGTAAACTGGGGGTGGGAGAGTGGGGAATGCTCGGACGTGGCAAACCTAACTCACAAGAGAGGCCTGTTATGAAACCAGGTGGAGCCAGGCTTGCTCGCACTAGACAGTTTCTCTCCTCTCCACCGCATGCCAAGGGAAGGAACTCCCCCCCACCCCCGCGTGACCCAGACGAGCCACGTGGGCACGAAACCCAAGCCTGGCAGCTCCCGGCACTGCTGCTACATTCCTTTCCCCGGGAGCAACCAGAACCCCGGGGCGGGGCTTCTCCAAGACAAACGCCAATCAGAGACCGAGAAGGAGCCTAGCAAAACAAACTAGCGATCGCGGAGCCGCTTATGGGAAGAGACGACGGAGGCGTGGGAAGATGTTGCGCCTCGCTGGCCTGATGCGAGGTTTGCGCAAAGACCCTCCCTTCCCGGTTTCTGATGGACTTTTAGGGAATGGAAGCAGCTCTTCATTCCCTCCCCCCTCCTTGTTTGGGGAGGTGGGGGGGAAGCTGTAACTCTTCTGCAGCAAAGGCGCCGTCCTCTTGGCGTCACACGGTTTAAGACTGGGCAGCTTCAAGCCAAACAAAGAAAATGACTGTAAGCTTGCAAGAAGCCACAAGTCTCATCACGTCCTGCCTAGTTCTCCCAAATAAACACCAAATCGTGCGAACCTCGAAGCTTCGTCGCAGTTACGTTTAGGGTTTTTTTGGGGGGGGGGATTTGGAGGCTGGGGGAGGGGGCAGACTTTTGGGAGTCAAAATGGATCCCGAAGTTAGATTAGTAGAAAGGAGCGAAAGATCGCAGGCAGCGAATATCTCCAGCAGTTAAAACGAAGAAAAGATTTGGGGTGTCCCAATACCGAACAGTGCTTGTCTGTATATAAAGGAAACGGGCAGATCGATGTGAAACGGAGGTTAATAAAGAGTTTTCAAGCTAATCAGGTTAGAAATTCCCTTTTTCAACCAGTGCTCTTCCCAATTGCCTGCTTTTTGAGCAGCAAGTTCAGAGTTAAAGGCCCACTGAAGCCTTTCGTACATTTTCTCTCCCCTTTCATGCCGGGAGAAGTGAAAACCTGCGCATCCACAGCCTCCTTTTTGATTTTGATTTCTGTCCCGACAGGAACTACAGTTGATTAAAAACTCCTGAACTCAGGAGAGAGGAAGGGAGGGGTGTCCCCCTCCCCAAATGCACCCCAAATCTGATGCTTCCGAGCAATTAACAAAGATAAAGCAAGGAGGAGAGAAAATAGAAAAGCCCTTTCCCCAGTACAGAAGACGTCTCTTACCCAGAGAGCAACCAGCTGGTCCACTAATCTTTTAGTAACAACAATAACAGCCTTCAAGCCAGCTGAGAAGAGGCGGAGGCCGGTGGAGTCCTAAGTGCTGCCGGGAGTTGTAGTTCTCTTTCCCTGCTCGTAAATTAAAGATGAGCGAAGAGGTAAGATTCAAGTTGCCTCGGAGGGCCGAGAGAACACCTGGGATTGTGGGTTTGGTAGTTCCGGGGCCCAGGCAGACAAGGGGAAATAGTGCCAGTGGGACTCCAAGTTCCAGGGAGCACCTGGGTTTCAGGAAGATAGGAAGCAGTTCACTGGGAAGGAAAATAAATTATTGAGAAGGGCTCAAGTTGTCAAGGTGGTAAGTCTAAGATTCTGAGAGTTCGTCTCAGAATATTTTCTGAGGTTATTTTCCTAAGTACTATGAGCAGTTTCCCCCACAAAATCCTCTGGGATCTGACTAAAACTACTACATAAAAATTCAGAGATGACGACAACAGGGCTATAAAATGCACATGAACATTTGAATATACACACAGGGAAATGAATATACAGAGACATTGTATACAATGACCATGATCCAAAGATAAAAATAGGAAATTAATCATGGGCATCATGCCAATAAATAGCTTAAAAAGATGTTCAAGTGAGTAACGTCGAGGTCAGGAAATCAATCTCAAATGCATATACATACCGTAAATAGAGAGCAAATACATCGAGGAAATCTCTATTTTCTGTTACATCATTGTTATAAAAGTCCAACTGCAGATTTAATAACACAGCATAGATTTTTGTGTACAAGGTAGCTCTCTACTTGTCCCTAGCCATGTTGTGAATATTTTAAATATTTCAATTATACAAATATTTATATGCTGCAAATTCCTAGTACTACATAGTACAGGAATAAATCACCCGGAAAGCTACAAAACGGACAATAATCAATCATCAAATAAGCCATCCCAGTAGCCACCCTCTCAATTAGATGTGCCATTGTTATGGATCTCTTTCCTTTCCAAGTACTATACTAATCTGTTACATTGCTTTTAGGAAAAACAACACCTGGTCATTTTAACCTTGGGAGCAAACTGTTCCAGAGTGATGGGAAAGTACTAGAAAATGCCAGGTCCTTCCCTTACCCCTGGGGCTAGAAATGTGGCATATGTCTTCTTAGCTTGCACATATTGCACAAGCAGATTATACTTGCACATATTGCACAAGCAGATTATAAGAATCATAAAGATTTTTATAGGAAACAACTAGTACTTTGAATTAGTCCCAGAAGCATCTCATCAACCAGTAGTTACAATATCTGATGATCTAATGAGAGCCAGTTTGGTCTAATGGTTAAGGCACCAGCCAGAGAGCAGAAGATTGGGTGACCTCGGGCCAGTCACTCTCTCTCAATCCAACCCATCTCACTGGATTGTTATGGGGAAAATAGGAAGAGGAAGGTGTGTTGGATATGTTTGCTGTCTTGAGTTATTTGTAAAAACGGTAAGAGCAGGAAATAAATAAAATATGTATCTTTGCTGTACTGAGTTCCATCAGTCAACAACTGATGGAAGAAGCCACCCTGTTTACCAGTTATAGTTTCCATTGTGTCCATGTAAAGTAAATTGCAATAATCTAACCAAGAAAGTACAAGGGCATAAATCTTGGTAGCCAAGATTTGTTAGCCCAGAAAAAGTTGCAAATGGTGAACCAGCTGAAGCTGTATGGGATATCCAGAATCCATGCATAGTCCTTCAGTGAGAATGTTACTCAGTCATGAACTAAAGATGGTGTTGGCCTAGAACTAGAGCAGGGCTGTCTAAACTCCCGGCCCACGGGCCAGATGCATCACGCTCTGGCCATGCCCACGCCCGGTTTAGCGAAGGGGAAAAAAGTCCCAATATGTCACATGACGACGATGTGACAACGTGAGTTTGATACCCCTGTACTAGAGGGTCTCTGAATAAAGTAGCTCTATTTTGATGGAATTCTTTCTGAGCCTGTCAAATCCCATCCGATTTGTCCCAGGCTCGAACAACCAGATCAAAACTTGCACTTCATCTCCTGCTTGGCCTGGGGTAGAAACTTTCAGGTAGCTATCTTCAGCATACTTATGATAGCTCCTCGTGATGATTTGTTTCAGAGATGGGAAGGATGAAGGCTTGGGGAGCTCACACAGAGGTGTGGTTCAACCTATCCACCCAAACAGTGCTAACTGGAACCACCCACTCATGAAGAAGTAAAACCTCTGAAAAAATTTCCCAATCTCCAATTCTTGCAGAGGTCTAAAAGGATATTTTAATACATGGGAAATGGTGGAAGAAGGAGGAATACACCCCCCTCCTAGTCCCACTACAAGTCTTCCACAAGAGCAATCAGTGCAGTTTTCATTCAGTACCAAGGCTTAAACCTAGACCAGAAAGACTGAGGTAGAATGTATAGAGTTACTAAGAAGCAAAGAGGCAGATCAGTATGGAATCTTTGGTATACAGGAATAGAGCCAGGGAGGACATTTCCTACCTTTTCACAGGGTATTTTTAATACTTATGCAGATTTGTGCTTTAGTCTGGCAAGATTCTTGTCTATAGGCAAGCAACAATCAAGATACAGCTCCAAAGTAACTCCTTGTGTTGTTCTTTGTTCCTTGTACCTGACAAGGACCAAGATTACCGTATTTTTCAGTATATAAGATGCACCCCTCCCCCCAAAAGTGGGTGGAAATGTCTGTGCGTCTTATAGTGCAAATGTTGCCAAAGCCCTGCCCACCTGCCGGCCCCCATCTTTCAGCCTCTGCCTCCCAGCAATTTGCCTCCTGGCAGTGAACAGCAAATAGCCTGGTTAGCTTCAGCACAGGCTGATTTAGCACAAGCAGCTGATTGGTGGTTGGATCTGCCTCCCGGAATACTGCCTATCAGCTCTTCCAGGCTGCAGGGATCGCCACAGCCCATTGCCACTGTCGCCGCCCATTGCTGCTGCCACCTATTGCCCCCTCCGTGCACCCCATATTTGGCCTCTGTGCGCCTCATTTTCGGCCTGTTCCAGGCAGCAGGGATAGGTGGGGTTTGTGGAGGACGAAAACGGGGTGTGTGGAGGTGACGATAGGTGGCGGTGGCGATGGGCGGCGATGGGCAGCGATGGCAGCAATGGGCAGTGGTGATCCCTGCAGCCTGGAACAGCTGATAGGTGGTATTCCAGGAGGCAGATCCAACCGCCAGTCAGCTGCTCATGATAAATCAGGCTGTGCTGAAGCTGACCAGGCTGTTTGTTGCAAGGAGGCAAATTGCTGGGAGGCAGAGGCAGATTTTTTTTTCTTGTTTTCCTCCCCAAAAGCTAG
>JANHZT010007442.1:0-12341 GCA_032468215.1 Stegonotus admiraltiensis | reverse complement strand
AACTTTTCTATATTGCATAGCATGAGAACAAACACCTTTAAAAACCTGTTGATCAACTTCTGGTATTTAATTTCATCCAATGTGTAATAAGTTCTTCATTTTTTCTTTAATTAGCAATCTAGCAATTATAATCCTTGGCATGATTACCTTCGCCTGAACATCTGCCAAATAAATACTTTAAAATTATCAGATTTAACTTCAAAGCCCAAATTTAATGATTTAAGCCAATCAAATTATTTAAGAAAATTTAATAGCATAAATTCAACAGTAGCTTCCCACACAGGAGATTTCTAGCAGCCATCTTGAATGAAGACATTTCTTTATTAGAAGCAACCACATGAAATGTTTACTTTATTTTATTTTTGTTTAGAAGGAAAAAGTCTGTAGAAATTCTCAATCAACCAGGTCATGGTTGTCCCAAAAGTGCTTTTTCAGGAGGCAACTGGACTTTCTTGTTTTTTCTTTTGAAGACATGTCACTTCTCATCCATGAAACTTCTTCAACTCTGACAGGATAGTGGGGAATGGAAGGATTTATATTCCTTGCAGACAGCTGGTCATTTGCATCTTTTTAGAGAGTCATTGAATCACTTGGAGGTTTTTTTTTGTCCTCAGGTTCACCTGAGTAATGCTCCTGGTTCCTGTGGTCTGCATTTTTTTTCTCTAGAAATCCATTCCTACTCCCACACCATTCAAAGGGTGTTCATCACAAATTGTATAGCTAAAAGTCTGTATAGCTAAAAGTCTGTAGAGATCCATCCCTGGATGACTGAGAATCTCTACAAGTCTTTAGCTATACAATCCTTCCATTCTCCGCTATCCTGTCAGAGCTGAAAAAACTTCTTGAATGAGAAGTGACATATCTTCAAAAGAAAAAACAAGGAAGTCCAGTTGCCTCCTGAAAAAGCACCTTTGGGTTTAGAAGAAAAGATATCACATTTTCTCCCAAAGGATTCTAAGTGGCTGTCCAGTTGTGTACTAATATAGCAATTGATCAAGTGTATCGCTTCCTTTCTCTTTTGCCCTCCTCCTTCCATTTCTAAGCTCACTGTTTCCTTTCACCATATGACACTGATTGATTTCACCTCAAGCAACTGTATTTTTGGAAATGCTTGTTTTTAATGTAATTTTTTTTATTGGACAATTTTTTTCAGAATTATTTCTGTCAAATACAACCAAAGATATTTTAATGGATATGTCTTACTGTTTAGTCCATGTTGTTTGCGGAGGCTAAATCAACCCACTGACTGCCAAACTACGCCATTTCCATCCTTGAAGTGTTTAACACTGAACACTATTCTGAAAATAGAACTCCCCAGAATTACATGAATGGTTGTTCAATAAATGAATAGTGTATAGTTACTCCTCGAGATACAAACACAACTGAGCCCAAAATTTCTAAGTGTTGCTAAGTGAGACAGTTGGATTCTGCCCTAGTTTATGACATTTCTTGCCACAGTTGATAAGTGAATCACAGCTGTTGAATCAGTAACAAGGTTGTTAAGTGAATCTGACTTCCCCATTGACTATGCTTATCAGAAGGTCAGAAAGGATGATCATGTGACCGCAGGACACTGCAACCGTCATAAATATGAATCAGTTGCCAGGTGGCTAAATGTTGATCATGTGACCATGGAGATGCTGCAATGGTCGTAAGTGTGAAACATGATCATGTCATGTTTTTCAGGGTTGTTGTAACTTTGAACAGTCACTAACGGTCACAAATTGTTGTAAATTGAGGGCTACCTCAATTGGTGGTAGTCCTCTTGCTCTCTTTCTCAGATTTTTGATCGCTAACACTTCATCTGCTTTAAACTCAGTTTCTAAAACAAAAAAAACCAGAATTTTTCTTGAAATCTGAATCATGGTTTGTATTATCTGGCACCTTTATATACTTAGCATAAACAGAAATGAATAGTTGGGCTACAGAAGAGTACTTTTTTAGGTGGAACAAATTAGGAATGATTTAAAGTATATAAAGTAAATAAAGATATATGATCTAAAATATTTAACATCAGGGAAAGAGAAATTGAAGTTTAGCCATATAGAGCTGCGATACCTATTAAAATTACATCAGATTTAGCAGCATAAATGACCAACGTTAAAATCCAGCAAGAACTAGCATTTTCTCCTTGGCATTGATTCAGAGGTTCCACATGGAGTGTTATGAATGCAAAACATAGAAGAAAGATGGTGTTTGATTATGGTGTGTTTGTTCAATGCTGGCTCTTAAAAGCTGACCTTCTCTTCAACTTATTATGTTTAAACATTTTTAACAGGACTAGCATTCTATTTGTAACTTTTAACTTATGGAGAATTTTGTAAGCTTTAAAAGAAGTAATGCACCCAGCTGTTCAAAATTGTATGTAAATAGTTGTCAGTTGAAGTACATCTCTTACTGCCTTTAGGCTCTTGGTCTTTGAGTAGTCAGTTGGATGATAACATTGCTTCATTTAAAGCATAATTGCTTTAAAATATTTTTTGCCCATATTATCCTGCACATTTTGAGGTATTTAAGGTTTCTATATTATTCTTAAACAAAGCAGTGCCAAAATATCTATGAAGGACTTCTTCCACATAGCTCTATAATTATTTTTATTGCCAGTAGCATTTTGTACATTCTGGAATAGTCACCCAATGTAACTGAAGATATAGGCATCTATGAAAAACACAAAATGGGAAACAAATGATGAAATATGCATTGTGATGTGCATGCCATTTTGTGACACAGGTACAAAAGAGTGCAGTTTGCATTCTAATTCAAGTTGATATTTTGGCATTACCATAGTTAGTTATGGATAGAGGATATCCAGTTGAAGAATACAATACATAATATTGGTCAAAATCTCCTTGGGAGCTGTTTTTATGTGTTGTTCTTGGCAAAGAAACCTCAACATCTAATTTTTTCTAAACTGTTTTAGAATTTTTAGCATTTTTATTTAAAAATACTTCGCATCGTGATAGATTTAGTTAGCTATATACCAACTTTTATGTTTCCTCATATTAAATTGTTTTTATCAATTTCTATATATTCATTTTAGATTTATGTGTGTGTAGGTATGCATGTGTGTATATACATATACTATACCTATGTGCTTTACAATTTTTTTTAACCTTGTGTATTTTATATTTTTTAGCTTTTAAAATTGTTTATATCCCACCCTTAAGCTGGTCTATGACTGTAATAAAGGTTTGATTGATAGTAGGTTGTAAGATATAATACATTTTGATTTCAGCAAAGATTTAACAAAATATTATTTGGCATAATAGTGAACTGGATTTGTGGCTGGCTTGAAAACGATACTTAAACTCAAAAGGAACTGTGCTAAGAGCTTGGTATATCCTTGATATATCCTTTATACAGTAACTGAGTAAGCAAACAAATTGACAGATCTTTTTATAAATATGTTGAGTATGATTCAAGAGCTGTGGTGGCACAGTGGTTGTAATGTAGTATTGCAAGCTAAGTCTGTCCACTGTCAGGAGTTCTATCCTGACCGGCTCCATGTTGACTCTGCCTTCCAGCCTTCCAAGGTTGTAAAATGAAGACCCAGATTGTTAGAGACAATATGCTGACTCTGTAAATTGCTTAGAGAGTGCTGTAAAGTACTATGAAATGGTATATAAGTCTAAGTGCTATTATTATTCACAGATAACCCTTCTGCATTTAAGTCATTTGTCGTCTTCTCCTTTCATGCATTGCTGCATAGAAAAAAATGAAACCAAATCCGAAGATTAGCTATGTTAGTGGAAAATCCAATATATAAATTGCACAACAAATTGCCAAACAAAAGCACAAAAATAAACTAGATTAGAAGTTATCTGCTATATACTTCTGTACATTTAATATTTGCTTATGGTCCATAGTTCTCCTGTATAAAATATATTCCTCAATGCAGATTTTTTACTGAAATGGGAAAATGCAAAAACTACCTTACGATATAATCAATACTTAGATGTAATATCTGAGATCTGAAAATAGGTTTTGTTTTCACACAGGTTGTGATTTCTAGTATTTTAACTTATGTGTTAGCTATCTCTGCAAATGTTCTAAAATAAAAATGAGAGTCTCAAGAATTTATCTCTGACAGCTTTCTAATTTGTTTTCTAAGCATATTTCACCATCCACATATACATATCATAATGCTTGCTTGGCAGGCATACACTTGAAAAATAAACTGCATCTTGGCAAAATACAGCATTCTCCTCCCTCAGAATGGAAATAAATACAAAATATAACTTGCATCAATAGAATTAATAACAGCCTCCCACACGATCTGGTGATTTTTTTTTTAGTTTCCAAAATTAACAATGGTTTCATTTAGTGTGAAGTGTTAATGTGAGGAATGTCTATGGTTCCTTCTCAGAAGAAACTCAAAAGATATTCCGTAAGAAATGCTGACTTCATTGGGTCTCATTTGACATCCTTTTCATTAAAAAAAAACATTTATGATACAGGTCTCCATTTATAATATAGGTAAGCATTGTATATTGGACAAATGTGTGTTTTCAACAAATTGATTAATAGCTTTAGCATTATTTCCAGCTGTGGTCAAGATGGAATTCCTCTTTGGCCTATGAATTAATCAACATGATAGTCTTACATTCATCAGAAGAACACACAGTTGAAACTGCAGAAGACAAATATTAGTTTTCATGACTTTTTATAATAAGAAACGGATGCTTTTGCTCTCCACCCATTAAATATGGATGGACAGAAAAAAAGTAGGAAATGTGCTGAAGAGAACAGAATAGATGGGAAGATTATTGTTTGAAGGTGCTATGGCTAATATTTATTTTTTTGAACCTCCTTAACTGACTAAAGGTGCCAATTGCTAATTGTACTTGCTTTTTTCATGGTAGGGAAATTGATTGCTAAACTGCTTTCAATATGACAGAGAAATGTGATTATATTTTCATCTTCAATTTGATATAGTCATACAAATAGCTTCTATAACAACTGGTTACATAATCACAATATGGTATGTTTCCAGTTGGTAATTTGTAAATGAAACCCACTATCTTTTTGATTTTTTATTGTTTTGGAGTAATCAGAATGCTGAATTATACACATGCTATTAATGTGAAATGTTTTAGTTTATTAGTTTGCCCTAGCTACAATGTATCATGAAAGATCCCATCTTCTTGCAAAAAGTTGTCCAGCATTTTTTAGTTGCTGAGTTGATTTTGTGTATACTATTTCCTCTTCCCAAGGTTAGCACTTAGATCTTTTGATACAGCTACAGTACAGTTATTTTTACTATTATTGATATTTAAACCAAATATACGAAGGACACTATTTAGCATCTTGATGATTTCATATATATAAATACATACATACACACATAGACACACACATGCACAATCTCAGTTTGAGGTGTGTCATTCATATGTTGATAATGCCCAATTATCTTTCATGATTCTGAGTTGGACTGGGAATGGGGTGGACATTGTGGAAGCTGTTAGGGTCTGGGTGGGAAGAAACAACCTAGTGCTAATTCCCTACAAAATGAAAGTGATGGTCATCATGGAATAACCCTGCACTTTGCCAGGGATAACTTTCTATGGGTAAGTGCTTCCTGAAGGAGCTGGTTTGTAATTTGTGGGTCTTCTTAGAATCACAGCTATTGCTAGAGGGCATCTCACTAGCATCAAAATTTATTATAGTATATAATCTTCCTCAAAGTCATAATCATAGCTGACTGCAATAGAACTGTAAATTGGATCTATCTATCTATCTATCTATCTATCTATCTATCTATCTATCTATCTATCTATCTATCTATATCAGGTACTAAATAATCTTATGATAGGAATGTTACCCCATTCAATGGCATTATAATATATGAATGGGTAGCGTATACTTCAAAGTTTGGATAAAATGACTTTTGGGATTGTATCCAGTTCTGTGGCCTGTCTTTAATAGGCATTTACGTATAAGCTATTTAGATATTTACTTATGGTCCATCTAATGCCTAGCGCTGAAAGTAAATGCTGATTTTTTTTCTCTAGATATATCAACAGCAGAAAAACTACTGATGTTGCAGAGGCTGAAATAATGTTTGCTAGCCTTATCTCAAAAGTTCAACCTATATAATGCAAAATCCAATGTAGGTACATCTCAACCTTGTGATCTGAACATAATAGATGGAAGTGTTCAGAAGTTATGAATGAGTGTGCATGAATATGTATAAATGTCAAATACAACAAATACACATACACACTTTCTTTGGTTTCCTTTTATTAAAGTGGAATATGATTGATTACAATGGAAATTTATGTCCTATAATGCAAAACAAGCAAACAATATTTTGAAATGCTCTTTTTACCGCACGTAATTTTTTTCACCCTAGCTTTTGTCAGCTTAATTAAAATGGCTATAAACACTTTTTAAAAAATTCCCTGTTTTTTTTCTGGTCTTGGGTAACTTAAGCATGTCTTCTCCCCAACTGCTTGCCTTTATTGGTGTGTCTTGTCTAAGTTTGATCTATCTTTTTCTTTTCTTAAAAAAAAAATTATTGAATTAAGAACATACACACACAGAAAGAAAAAATAAAAAAAGAACACAAACAAGTACAAGTAAAACAATACACAACATGTACAACATTTAAATATAGCATCTTATTTCTTAAGAAAATACATCGGTAAATTGTATTTCTCAGTGTATATTCCCACATCTCACCTTATATAACGATACTTTTTGAAGTTTTGTTGTTACTCTATTGTATCCCATTTGGTACACAATTTGGTTCGCATCTTTCAGAATCGTCTTTTTATTTCGTTTTCCTTTTCTCCAGCCATTGATACCACTTTTGCCAAACCAGGTAGTATTCAGATTCTTCCTTTTCTTGGATTTCTTTAGTGAGTTTGTCCATCTCAGCACATTCCATTACTTTCTATGTTATTTTATCTTGTGATGGGATTTCTTCCGATTTCCAATGTTGTGTGAAGATGATTCTTGCTGCGATCAAAATATGTGTAATTAAATATATTGTTTCTTTTTCATAACTATTTGTGAGTATACTCAATAAATACGTTTCCGGTTTTAATGGTATTTTTTCTGCTGTTATTTCTTCCAATTGAATTTTAATTTTATTCCAAAATTGTTTTGCTTTTGGGCATAACCACCACATGTGGTAGTATGTCCCTTTTTGTATTTTGCATTTCCAGCAAAGTGGGGAAGTGTTGGGAAACATTTTTGTAATCCGTGCTGGGGGAAGATGCCATCTGTAAAACATCTTTGCAAATGATGTTTTATCTTTTTCATTTTCTCACTTTTGGGGAAAAAATTATTAGCCAAGTGGGGTAAAAATAAAGGCATTAGTAAAATAACAAACATGAAACTGCAAAAAGCTGTGTATTTGTTGTTGTGTGTCTCTACTGTCGTCCCCCCCCCCACCCGCTCTGCCACTGTTGTTTTCCTACCAGCCATAAAAAAAGAAAAGGCCTTGGGAATGTGTCATATTTGAAGCAGCTCTCAATCTACTTTATCACCTGTCTTCCCCAGAGGGGAGAGATCAAAGAGCAACTGCCACAATCTGTATCCTTCCCTGAATTCTCCAGGGAATAAGCTACAAAGAGAGAAAGAGGCTATAATTTGCCAGCAACAATTCAAGCAAAGTTAGATACCAGAATGAGTTAATAAAAAAAAATTAAAAATAGCTGTAAAAAGATTAGTAGAGATCTTAACTGAGAGAGAATACAAATGAGAAGAGTAGTAAGCATGAAAGAAGACAGTTCAAAGGCATGAAAAGTCTGTGACTGAATTGGGGGAAAAAATGGCAGAAGGAAGTTGTGATTAACTATGCCTTTGTATTAGCCAAGCATTTGTAAAGTAGATAGGCTTAAAGTTAAGCATAATCACGGTACCAGAATCCAGAAACAATGAGACAGAAAGAGGGAGGGAAGAGAAAATAGCTTTAAGCTATCAGTTTGGTGAAGCTTGATAAAAATTTTTGGACTAAAGTTATAGCTAGCACAACAAAAATACCCATACTCCCCATTGGCCAACACTGGGCAGGAAACATGAGTCACTGAACTAAATACAGTTGCCAGAAGATGCATTGAAAATAATGTGCAACGCCCTGTAATTCAGATGGGAACTCTTTTTTTTAAAACAACATGAATGTCTCTTCCTTTTATGTTGTAGTTTGCCAAAGTTTTGCTTTCCTTACTGGAGAAAATGCACCCTCTGTCTGGTAGGATGGGGGAGTCCTTCCTTTCATTTTGTCAGGATGGTGCCACAGATCTCAAGAACTAATCTTCACACAACAACTGTGATGACAAATGCCAAGAAACAGCCCACTTGAAACAGATGGTAATAAAGATTTCTGAAATAAAGTAATATTAAGAGCTCAAGCTATTGACATCAACCATTAATTTTGTGACGTATAGTTTCTTAGATATAGATCCATAAAATCTGGGTATTACTAATGTTGCCAATGCATAAACAAAGTCAACACTTCTTGAGCTGCAGGTCATCCTTTATTTTTTTTAAAAAAGCAATTGCATATATGGCTTTAATGGAGATTAGGAACTGAATTATTCTTACAAATGTCATCTCTTTTGGGTTTTTAAGCTAGGTTGAAGGGACTATTCACCTCAGGCTAGTAGAATCACTCTAGGTATAGAATACCCAGATTAGACATTGAGCAAGGTAGGATATTTATGAGTTACGAAGGATGAATACAGTATGGGATTGGCATGAAGATAGAACTATCTGAGCTGCCGCCATGCTTCCTTATAGATCATTATTTGAAGCAGAGCAAATGCTTTGCATGTAAAAAGTCTCAGATTTAAATGTGGCATCTAGCTAAAATGTGAATAACTCCATTTCAGATTCTCAAGATCAGTTGCCAATCAATGGTCAGAATCAGTGGCCATAAAAATGCTTAAGTAGATTAATGGAGAGAGTTAATAAGGTGTAAAACCCAAAAGATAATTAACCTAATCAGCTAAATCCTAAAAAGAAAGAATAGTGAATCAACATGGCTCTTACTATTGTTATTATGCTGCAGTTCAGATCCCATCTTCCAAACACTGATATTAGAGTAGCCAAAACACATATTATTACCTGCTTAAGTAATAGAGCAAGGGCTGGCATGAAGCCTGGAAAATGTTCTTCTGGTTTAAGGGCTAATATTAAACATTTCTTGGATGAACGTTATATTCTCCAAATGGATATAGTAGATATAACATACTATCTGGTTTTGTCCAGATAGTATGATTCTGGAGGATAATGGGAACAGTCAATATAAAGACATTTCCCATGCTAAAGTAGGTTGCTTTTATTTCTTATTGGAAACATCTCCATTCTGTTCTGTGTTCTGTTATGATTTCAGACCACAATATTTAAATAATGTCTTCATTCAGACTATATATGAATATAAACATTGCTAGATATTGCTCATTGTGTAACAGATGTGGGCTTTTAGCAACACATTTAAATTCAATATGCATAATGGGAAAGCAATGATCAGCCATAGTTTTTAAAGAATACACACTAAAAACTAAATGCATGGACAATTCGCTGTATATAAGTAGTATATAAAATTTTACATTTGAAATATGTCTCTGTCCTACTTTAGAAATAGCCTCTGCATAGGAATATTTAAGTTTGAGAAGCAGATGGGAGAAATAATTTAAAGTTAAATAATTTCATTATACATTTAGGCTGTAGCCTTTGGTAATTATGAAAATAAGTTTAATTCAAAAACTAAAATTTACTTCTGAGAAAATATGATAATACATTCCATAGTACACATTTACTCAGACAGGAAAACTACACCTATCGATAAGCCAGTCAACAGGTGTAAGCACTGATCTTGGACCAAAACAAGGGGAAAGTGTATTATATTAATCTACATAAATTTTGATGAACAGTTAATATCTAGCCAAGAAGGACAAGAGAGAAATGGGTAATAAATATTGTGAAATACATAATAACCTTTTAAACGTTAGCCTATGAGAATAACTCCAGATGTCCTGTTATTACATTTAGCAACTGAAGAAGTAGAGTGAGAAGATCAGGAATTGTTTTTCCATTTTGTGTAGAGAAAACAATCTTGAAGGATCCTGTAATTTATGTATTTCCTATGTCTATTCTAGGAATTATGAAGCTGAACAATAAAAACCAATTGTAACTAGCTAATCTGAACTCTTCCGAACTCAGCTTTCCAAGACTAAATGGAAGATTTGCATCCAAGATTTCTAAAAAAAGAAACTTTTGCTTCTTTGTAAAGTCTGCTTTGGATTGCTACATTAATGGCTTTAGAGCACTGTTTCTCACCCTCAACAGCTTGCTACGTGAAGTCCACACATCTTAAAGCTGCTGTTGTTGAGAAATATTGCTTTAGAGCACAGGAGTCAAACTCGTGGCATCACGTTACCATCACGTGGGGTATCACAACATTTTTTCACTGAGCCGGGGTTGGCATGGGCTGCATGGGACGCATCTGGCCCTCAGGCCATCATTTTGACACCCCTATTAGAGTGTAAGCCAAGTACTATTCACTCCAAATGAGGTGTTTCTTCTCCATGACTTTCATTGATCTTTGATTTTTCTTTGTACTTTTGGCTTTTGGGGGAATTTACAGGAAGGTTTCAAAAAATCAAGATGGCATCTTTTTTGACGCCTCCCTCTTCCTCAAAAATCCCTGGGCCTTTGCTCCACCCATTGCTCTACTTTTGGTATGAGAGATTCATTCCCAATGAAACTCAGCACTCCAGACAAACTTAATTGCATTTGGAAATGTCTATGGATTAGGATTATTCCCATATTTCAATGAACATGAACCAACATTTGCATGGAATTTTGAATCATGCTGTTTGACTTTAATAGAACTTGCTGGATTATGTTAATTAATCCAATCTGCTTTATTCACAATGGCAAATGCAACAAGTATTTCAGTACCTGGAGTCTGTTTATGAGAATATATGAGACTTGAAGTCTGTGGGATCAAGCATTTTATATATCAGACTGGCAACCCCTGCCCCCCCCTTTTTTAAAAAAAAGTATGGTACTATGTAAGTGTGCAATATTCAACATATGCAATCAAGAAACAAGAAAGACCTGGGTGGGGAGATGAGGGAAATAATTCAGTATAGAACTAAATCTCCACCCCAGATTTCTGGCAGAAGAACAAGGGTGCTGTTATATTAGATGTGTTGGTTGGGAGAACAAATACCTTTTAGAGGATTAACATTAGGAAAAAGTCAGGATTAAAGTAGAATTAGCACAGTTGTGTAACTGAAACTCTGCCGCTCACCAGTTCAAAGGCAATAAACCTCTGGCCCACCACCGCTGCCAAATGACGAGAAGGTAGAATTCTTTATAATCATGAAAATATGGAGGGACGGGAAGCGTTTCAGAGAAATGTTTGAGTATTTTATGACAACCTCTGAAAACCTCAGATGCAACACAACACAGACACCTATTAATTTATTCCTTTGCCTGGCCTGAGAGGGTGGACCTCCTGTCTAATCCTGCCCTTCAGGATTCTTAATTTTCAGGACTGCTCAACCCAGCCAGGCCTGTTTAACAATTCCTTTTCTGAATGAGACTCTTTGAAGAGGCCTCCTTTCTGTTCAGTGACATGAAAGAGATACTGAAGCTGATTATCAAAGGCATGCGCTCTAAACCACCAAGCGTCTAATGCCCCAGGGAAGTAATATTATCTCTGCCTTCAGATTTTACATCCTCGCCCCCCCCCGCAACAAAGACATCGGTGATTAACTTGAAAATCTTCTCCTCCATGCTTCCCTCATGATCGTTTTTTTTCCTTTTGCTCTCTCCTGTTCTCTGTCCTTTTTATTCATTTCTATTTGAGATATTAATCTGAAAGGAAATAAATTAATAGCTTAAGCTCGTAGGACATGCCATGGGAGTATGTTGTTTTGAATTAGATACAACAGCAATTTCAAATGAGTTGTTCCACAGCAATGTTCCCACCTACTTTTGACTCTTACGGCCTGCGACAGGTTGCCCCTGAGTTGAATGGCAATCTTAAGAGAAAAGACTTGCCTACTCAGGGTTTTTTTGTTGGAATATCAGGCATATTAATATTTCTGTCAGTTTATGGGAAGGTTTGAGAGGTGAGCTATACTTTATAAGCAATCTGAGGTTGGCATGTTCAAGAGAGCAGCTGAGGGTGAGGTACTGTAGTGCCCAGCCCTTTATGTTGAGTTGCACAAAGAATGGATAATAAAAATTCAACACAATAATAGAGTTGGAAGGGATCTCAGAGATCTTCTAGTCCAGGGGTGGACAATTGTGGCTCTTTTACAACCTGTGGACTTCAACTCTCAGAATTCCTGAGACAGACAGGAATTCTGGGAGTTGAA
>JANHZT010007436.1:2909-14400 GCA_032468215.1 Stegonotus admiraltiensis | reverse complement strand
GGCGGCGCGGGCGGGATCGGCCGCGGGCGGCCTCCGCCGAGGCGCCGTAGCCGCGGCCCCCACCCGCCCCGGGCCCCCGCCTCGCGCGCCGCCGGGACGAGGCGGCCTCTCTCGCTCTCTCACGCGCACCGGGGGAGGCGGAGGTGGCGGCCATGATGATTGTGTACAGCCCGGCCGCGGGGCGAGTCGGGAAGGGCGCCGCGATTGGCCCTCGACGGCCACCGTGCCCGCGCCTTCCGGCCGAGGGGCGGGCCCCGCCGGAGGGCCCCGCCCACCAGGAGGCGGAGTCTCCTGCTGGGAGCCGCCTGGGCAGCAGGCGCGTGCCGAACTTTCGGGACGCCCCGCGCCTTCGTCCGCCGCGCCGCGCCCTGGCCGGAGTCTGCCTCGGGGACTATTTCCTCCTGCGCTTGGGGAGGCGGCGAGCTCCACGGGGCGCCGAGGGAGGGGAAAGCGGAAACGTGGAGGAAGCAACCCTTGGGCAGTTCGCCCCTCCCACGTCGCCGCCGATAGGCTGCCCCCCGGGGGGGCGGGGCTTCCGCTGATGGCGCGCGCCGTCCGGGTGAGATTCGCGCCCAGCCCGACCGGTGAGTCGCCAGCCCCGCCTGCACTCGGGGCTCTGGGCGCGGGTGTCGGCCTGGCCTCGGGGGGGGGGGTAAAAGGCAGCTGACCCTCAGCAGGAATGTAAGCACGGCAGAGGGGCTTAGAAGAGACCCTCCCTGGGGGTTGGGCTATAAAGGGGAGCGGGGCAGAGAAGCACTTCCACACTTGCAAGATTCTGTCAATGTGACCACCTTGCAATAAAGTGTAATTGGCCCATCTGCTCTGTCTCCTGCCTGGTTTCCCTCAAGGCTGACGAACCTGGCGGTAGATTTCCTGACACGGGCACAGCAGCTCTGAGCATGTGCAGAGAGACTCCCTCCGCCAAAATGGTGTCTCGCGCAACCTGGGTGTGTCATTCCCCCCCCCTCCATTTGCCAAACCCACCTGTGGGCAAGCAGGACCCGCTGCACAACCGCATCTCCTACTGTGTTCAGCACCGAGCGCCCGTCTGTGCAGCTGATGAAGAACTGATTCTGCCAGGGGAAAGGGCAGAGTGGCCCCTTGGCAAAGGCGAACGTTCTGTCCCACCCCACGAAGGCCCCGGGAACCTTCTCGGACGGAGCCGGGCCCACCTCTCACCTACCTCGATGTACAGGTAATGCTGGCTGCTCCTGATGACATCCAGGTAGGCGTTGTAAATGGAGCATTCGTGCAGGCCGGCTGACCAGCGGTCCACAGAACGCAGCACCTGACGGCGCAGCCAGAGGTTTTCTGAGTCAAAAGGAGTGGGCTCGGACGCTGGACCCCCTCACTGCCCCCCCACCTGCTGGGAGGATCTTGGATATTCTAGGGCTGGGGGCTCCTCTGCTCCCCCCTCAAAAGGTGCTGCCTTTTTGAGTGCCAAAAGCCAGACGGCAAGAGGCACGCAGAGTTAGCCCCTTCGGCCAAAGCCCCTCTTGTTCTCAAGCAAGGCACACAATGTGGCCCCCTCAAAAGCCCCCAGACCCACCCCTTTCCAGCCAGCGGCCTGGCCTCGCTCCCTCACCTGGACGTCTGCCACCTGGGCACCAGGCACGAGAAAGGGGAGCTTTGGAGGGACGTGGGGGGACTTGGGCAGCAGGTAGGGGTACTCGGAGCCTTTGTACTTGGCCTTGATTGTCTGAGGAGTAGAAACGGGGGGGGGGGTTGTCAGTGGTCCCAGAGCCCCTTGGCTGCTTTTTCAGCAGGCAAAGAAACTCAAGAGTGCAGTGGTGCAAATGCTTTCACACACGGGTGTCCAAGCCAATCTATTGTTTTATCACTCTGGAGAGGGACAGGTCATAAAACGGGTATTCGCAGTTACTCCTAAAGCGCCTCCCTCACCTGTGCAGCTGAAGGAGGTCTTCCTCAGCCGTGCCATGAAAGTGCTGCTCCTGGCTTCATCCTGGCTGCTCTGGAGGGGACCCCGATGGGAGCTGGCCCTCCAAGCCACGGGGCGGATGCAAAGGTTTGGGGGTTTCTGCTGTCCTTAATTCTCAGTGGGATAGCATCCCTCCCCCCCTCGTACCATTTGCTCCCCTTTAAACATCTGGTCAGGCCCTGGGGTGGGGGGTGAGGGCAGGAGCCCCCTTGGCCCCGAAGACCGGCTCTTCCCCCAGGCCGGGCCAGGAGTTGAGCCTAGCGCCAGAGTGCATGAGACGGGCTATACAGTAACTCTGTGTGTGAGCGCAGGCACCTGCACCGGCCTGCGTGCTGCTGAGCTGCCCAGGGACTGGGGCTGGAGGGGGGGGCATCCTTTCAGCGAGCCAAAACAGTAAACGTAACTATTAGGAGGACTTTTCTGTCTGCTGTGAGCTCCCACATGAAGTGGGGACTCTGTTTTCCTTTGGGGGTCTTCGCAAACAGCTGCTCTGCAAAGTGGGAGGGGGGAGACCAGGGGTCCCTTCTGTTTGGCCAAAAAGAGCAACGGGGGCCCCTCCATGAAGATTGAGCCTTCAGTTGCTCAAAACTAAACCTGCAGATTCTACCCGTTTCTTTGCCTTGCCAGGAGGAGGGCGTGGCAATCTCCCCCACCTATGGCATCATCAGGGCTGTCGTTTCATCAATACTTTCCTTGTTATTTGGTTTCAGTTACCAATTACTCACAATAGCTGTTCCTGAAAACTTTTTTTTGGCTAATCATCTCCCAAACAGCTGAAATATTCTAGCCTCTCAGGCGTCTTTGCAGCTTCTCGGCCGGGCCAAACCCAGCTCTGCCCACCAGCCAGGCCGCCCACAGCCCTGCCGGCCACTCACCTTGGTGAAGTTCCAGCGCTGGATAAAGTGCTTGGCCACGTCCCGCGCAGCCACCCCATGAATGGCCACCCCCACGTCCCGCCACGGCATCCGAGGGGTCTGGAACCGGTCAATGAAATCTGGGCCGGAGCAGGGAGGGAGGGTCACCGCAGCACTGGGGGGGGGATCCCCCCCAGCACAGGCCAGCCTCACCCTGAAAGGACAAGAAGGGGGGGCACAGCGGGGCTGCCTTTCCTCAGGGGCTGGGCCTTGGCTCCCCCACATCCCTCCCTCCAACGGGGAGCGGGGGATCAGCATCGAGACCTATACCTGCTCTCAGGCAAAGCAAATCCAGCAGGTCCCAGAAGCTGGGAAGACTATCAAACCCCCACCCCAAGGGGTCTCTGCCTGCCCATCCTTCTCCGTCCCCGTCCCCCACGTACCTTCAAAGGGCTTGTCCAGGTGCACCCAATCCTTGGCAATGAGGTTGCCGTAGTCCTTGCCCAGCCAGAGCAGCTGGTTTTTGGCCAGGTCTACGGGGGCCTCCTCGCCTGCAGGGGCGCCCCCACCCTGAGCAAAAGAGAGGGTCAGGGAGAAGCACGGTGGGGGAGGAAGGGAGGGATCTGGGGCCAGCAGCAGAGGGGAGAATAGAGAGCAGGTCAGAGCAGACACAGGAGGGTGAGACAGCCACACCAGGATTCAGCCACCTGAGCTGTGGGGAAGGAAGGAAGAGGGGAAGGAAGGAACGGACTGAGCAGCAGAGGGAGGAGAAGGCTTCTGGGGCAGCCCAGGCACCGGCTCACCTTGGCACCATGGCTGTTTTCACCCTCCAAGTCCGTCAGGCGGTACTCCGGGGTATCCCAACGCCCATAGGCCAGATCCAGCCCTCCCAGGAAAGCCACAGACTGGTCCACCACCACCAACTTCTCGTGGTGAGCCCACAGGAAGACGATGGAAGAGACATGGTCCGGATGGCGCATCACCTGGCAAGGAGAGAAAGCGCTCTCTGTAGGGGGCTCCTACAGCGAGGGGAACCCAGGGGAACCAGGCAGGGTGGGAGTCTCATGCAGAAGCCGCTGCAGCTCAGGAAATGCCCCCACACACACCCCACACCCACGTTCTGCTTGCTCTAGATGCAAGATGGGAGATGGCTAAAGTAGGAGGCCAGGGGTTTGTTGGGGGTCTGGGGGTCTTGGGTAGAGGGATGAGAAAGACAAGGCTGCAGTCCCCCTGAATTTGGGGCTGCCTGACAGAGGGGGGCACATTTACCTTGATGTTGGGGTGCAGCAGCATCAGGGCCCTTTTGCTGTAGCCACTGTTCAGGCCCAGGGCCAGCCCCACCTCCTTGAAGAGCAGCACACAGACACGCACCCCCTGCTCCTGCAAAGGGGGACATTCGTGGCGGGGTCACCCCCTGGCCAGGGAAGCCAGCGAGGGGCCCTCCCCACACAGCCTGCGGGGGCCACTCACCGCTTTGTGCTTCAGGATGAGGTCCAATCTCCACTCGTCCGACTGAGCGGGGCGCTTCATGTAGACCTCGGGGCTGAGCCTGGAAGAAGGGGGGGATGCTTTCTCTCGGGTTGGGGGGCAAGAAGTGGGCTTGGTGGGGGCTGCTCTTCTGGCTTTCCAAAGAGACCTGCACCCCTCTGCTCTCCCAGCAAAAAAGGCTGCTGGCAACTTGCTCCTGGAGATGCACCCGCCCCCCCCCATTCTGGCAGCTCTTCCAGTCTGGACAAGGCTCCTGGGCTGGACCCCCCCCCCCGTTCACCAGCAGCAGAGACTAGGTTCTACTGGCCAGCAAATGCCCCAGCATCGCAGGCACACTCACTTCCACCCAGGGCAGGGAAGGGGCCGCACAGCAGGCCTTCCAGTCCCCTTCATCCTAAGCAGGGGGGACACGCCAAGCTTACCACCAATCCGTGATGAAGATCTCCTGCCTGGCCTGGAGCAGGGCATCTGCCACAGCCGCAAAATACCCAGCTCCGTTGAGAAACCTGCCACGGCAGAGTGCAGGGTGAGGGTGAGGGTGGGCCAGCCCCGCTCGACCCCAGCCCCTGGAGCAGCAGCAGGTGGGGATCCCTCCTCACCAGCGGGCAGGGGTCCCCTCGCGGACAGGTGCAAACCCTTCGTGGCGGTGGAGCTGCAGGTGCTGGTGGCCTTTGCTGTCAGCCAGTTCTGTGATCTGCTGGCCCCACCAGCGGGCCTGGCGGTAGCTGCTGCACTTCAAGACCAGGGACCTACAGGGGACACGGACTTCTCCCAGCAGCTGGCAACGGGTGCTCTGGGCTGCCCTCCCCCCCTTGGGCTGCCTGCCCAAGCCTCTGCCCACCTCACAGGGCAGAAAGAGACCCAGGAGAGAAAGCTGCTCATTGGCTCATCGGGTGAGGCTTGCAGGCAGAGCAGGGAGAGGGCCTTGTGCCCCACAGCTGCCCCCCTCGGGCAAACACAGACTGCGTCTGGCTGAAAGGCCCAGGTCAGCAGTCCTGCTCTCTCCCCCCCCTCAGACTGACCTGCAGCTGTTGTCCACACGGACCCCGTACTTGGTCTCTGTGGGTTTCTTGCCCACTTGGACCCTAAAGGCTGGGTCGAAGAGCAGCACACAGGAGATCACGCCCGACTCCGGCTTCAGGTAGAGCAGGAAGGCGTCCTTCACCACTAGCCACCTGCAGGGTGAGGGGGAGAGCGGGCTAAAATAAAAGCAAAATCTCCCACCACCACCACCACTGTTTCTCCCCCCCCCGCCCCCACCCCTGGGACTGACCTCTTGGACCAACGGTAGCAGACCTGGTGATGTCCGAAGCAGTTCAGCCCCTGGATGCGGTGGCCCCCAGACCGCTTCAGGATCATGCCTTCTCTGGAGGGGGGGAGGTGCAGGTCATAAATCACCCTCTAGCCCACACCCCCCCCATGCCAAAGGGCAGAGGTCTCGACTCACAAGCCTTTGGGGCCGAGGTCCGGAAGGAAGGAGAGGCGGCTGACGTCCAGGAATTCTGCCTGTGAAGCAAGAAGCAGAGGGTACCAGGGGAACCAGGGCCAGCCTGGCAACCCTCTATCCACCAGAGCCAAGAGGGAAGGGGCTGTACCATTGCGTGATAGTCCCGGTAAGCGCTCATCTCCAGCAAGGTATTCAGGTAACTTTCCAGCTGTTTCTGTGGGAAAGGAGCCAGGAGGAGGGCTGGAGCGGGGCTCTCGGCTGCCGCCCACCCTTGCAAGCTGCCTGTCAGCAGCTGCCATCCCCTCCCCAGACACCTGGATGCACCTGGCAGCCGCATTCATCCCTCACCACCCACCCCTGCTTCCTTCCACCAACAGCATCCTTCCTGTCATTGGAGATGGCCGAGAGGTCCTTCTGCACCTCCCTGGAGCCCAGTAAGGGGAGCTGTGCTGACCCTCCTCTCAGCTGCCTCACCTGCTTGCTGGACGGGCGCCGAGAGACCTCACTGCCCCCGTGTGGCAAGGGGGGCAACTCCAGGGAGTTTCCGACTGGCCAGGAGCCCTGCAGGACGAATCTGCAGGGAGAAAGCCTCAGCAGCCCAACCTCTGCCTGCCCAGAGGGGGCCAAGTGGAGACCCCAGCAGAGCCCCCACCTCAGACAACCCTGGAGTGGGGACCGGCTCTCCTCGCCAAGTGGGCGGGGGTGGGTGGGCTGAGGCCATGTTGGAGCTGAGCCAGGCGTGCGGGTTGGAGGGTCTCCAGGAGGAACAGCTGAAGTGCCAGCAGAAGCCAAGATGCTCCCTGCAGAGGCCTTTGAGGGTCCCCCAAAAGGGAAATGGAAGGAGGGGCCCTGGGGGAGTTTGGCCACACCTATAAGCAAGGCTGTTAAGGGGATAGGTGGTTGCCTGCCTGAGCCGCACCAGGCCTGTTTCTCTGTGTGTGTGTGTGTGTGTGAGAGAGAGAGAGAGAGAGAGAGAGAGAGAGAGGGCAAGGCTGTTTGGGTCAAGATTCAACAAGCTTGTGTGTGTGAACTCAACTTGAAGACCAGTGACTGTGCCCCAGACATGAACAAAGAAGCAAGGGAGCTGGAGAGCTTCTCCTCTGCGGGGAGCCAAGGGAAGCCCCCCCATTACCCCCACTCCCCCATTCCTGGAAACAAGTTAGGCAGGTGTGCAAGACACCTCTTAGCCTATGGAACTCCCTGCCCAGGGAAAAGGTGGCTCCCTTGCTGCCTCCCACTGATTTTCATCACCCAGACTTTTCAACAGTTCGAAGCACTGAAGGGAGCATCGATTTTCTAAATCACTATCAATGTATTATGGCTTATCAGTTTGAGAGTACTTAAGGCAAAGAAGCAGGTTATAAATCCAATAATTTAATATCCCAAAGAGTTAAAACCGTGAAAAAGCAACAACGAAAAGAGGGTGCCGGTCAGGGCTTATAAAGCCGCTGGGCAAATTCTGCTGACGATCATGTGAAGCAATTCAGCCTATTCCTGCCAAGGGCTGGATTACTGTACCAGGCTGGGGGTGCAAGTCAGATCTGCTTGTGATCACATGAAAGATCATGCATGCAAGAGAGGAGGGAAAAAGGACCCTTGCGCAGAAAAGAAACACGGATTGTGCAGACAGCAGCAGGACAGTTCTGTCAACCAGCCAGCTGAAAGAGAGGAGAGAAAGAGGGAGAGGAGAGAGGGAGAGGAAAGAAAGAGGGAGAGGGAGAAGGAGAGATATTCAACTTTGGCATGAAGTCCCGGTGAACTGGGACCCTTCAGACACTACATCTCCTCTACAAATCCTCACACACTTGGAGGAGAGTCGTGTTAGAAGGCTGGGCCCAGAGGACGTGATCTCAGCCAGCGCCCGTGAGAGGCTGGCAGTCAATGGAAAAGAAACCACGTTGGCCCTAATCCAAGGTTGACAACAGGGGTGTGCAACCTCGGCCGCTTTAAGACCTGGGGACTTCAACTCCCAGAATCCCCCAGCAGGTCTTAAAGCGGTCGAGGTTGGGCCCCCCTCGCTTACTACACGCCCAGCGTCTCTGGCTCTAGTGGGGGGAGGCCCTGCCTGGCTACGGCGGCACCTGAATCTCACCGGGGAAGCGGGAGCAGGCTGAGGAGCAGGCGGTGCTTCATCAGGTCCCTGTGGAGCTCCTGGAAGTGCCGGAAGAGTTTCTTCATGCTCCAGGTGAACTGGCCGTGGCTGAGCTGCAAGGCGTAGACCGTGCTGGGCCGCACCTGCCAGGGAGGAAAGCTGGACAACAGGGCCCACCAGGCCTTCTCCTGCCAACCGCTTCCCCGTCACCAGCAGAATTGGGCAGGGGCTGTTTGGACACTTCGTTCTGGAGGGAGGGGCAGAAGGGGGGCCTCTTGAGGGACCCGGAGTTGAGCTGAAGCGAGGGGCCCTCTGGCTTCGGGGCTGGGCCAAAGGAGGTAGGGAAAGGGCCGAAACGGAACCATCCCTTCCTTCCTCCTGGCGCTGGGGCTGAATCCCTCCCGGCCTGAGCCTGCAGCTCAACGTCTCTCTTGCAGCTGTTAATAGAGTATTAATTATATCCTGCAGCTGGAGAATAAACACCTGGCTTCTTGGCATAAGCCTGAATTGCAGCCGAGGGAAACTTCCTCTGTTATCTCTTGGATTGAAAGCATCCTCCTGCATTTGGCTGCCCTGAGGACAGAGCTCTCCTCCCAGGAGTCCTGGCCTTTGCTCACGCTGGCAGAGAATCCTGGGAGGCCCCCAAAGAACTGCCTTGGCAAAAGCCCCCTTAGGGGGCTCTTAAGAGCAACGTGATTTGGTTTGAAATTCAATAAACCGTTTCTCAATCTATAACAACTGACATGCACAATGCAGGTAAGCCCTCAACTTACAACAGTTCATTCAGTGACCGTTCAACGTTACATCAGCAATGAAAAAAGCGACATGCCTGTTTTTCACACTTAGGACCGCTGCAGCACCCCTGTGGTCACGGGATTAAAATTCAGACACTTGGCAACTGGCTCATACTTATGACCGTCGCAGTGTCCCGGGGGGTTCGTGTGATCCCCTTCTGAGACCTTCTGACAAGCAAAGTCAATGGGGAAGGCAGATTCATTTAACAACTCTGTTACTAATTTAACAACTGCGGTGATTCACTTAACAAATGTGGCAAGAAAAGTTGTAAAATGGCTCAAACTCACTTAACAAATGTCTCGTTTAGCAATAGACATTTTGGGCTCAATTGTGGTCATAAGTTGAGGAATACCTGTAAAGATAAATTTCCTACACAAAACGTAACTATTTCTCATGTTTATGTGTTGGCAAAGTGAAACGGCAACAAAAACGCCTGTAAAATGGCTGTTTTTCCACCTGGCGATTTGCTCCAAAGTCCTTTCTCCTCCACAGGCTCCTTAACTTCTCAGTCTTCTATTGACCGGGACAAGTTCCTAGTCCTTCTGTGTCCCACAATGGCTGGCTGGTGATCTTCTGCCTAGGCTTGGCTGCCACCAGGACACTCCAAGTCCCCCCTCCCGCCGTCAGCTCCTTCCTGCCTTCCTGCTTGGTGTAACCCCTGAACCAGCAGTGGATAGAAGGCTCTGCCTTGAGACCAGGGCCGGGCACTGGCCTCCCCCCACCGGCTCCAGGCCAGAACGAAAGGCTCCTTGAGCTATTCCCTAAAACAAGGAATTCCTCAGAACTGCCAGGCCTTGTGCCTGAGGCCAGCCCTGTATGGGAGCTGCAGGGATGAGGCTTACAGGCAGGTGCCCAACGGCCCCCACTCACCTTGGAGCCCCAGGTGTACCTCTCTGTGCTTTCCACCCGTGCCACAATGGGCACCCCCTTCAGCAAAAGAGGGGGCTGGGAGTGCAGCGGCCTGGGCTCGTAGACCGCCATGGGGAAAGAGCACGGCTGACCTGGGAAAGGAGGAAGAGCTCAGTACGAGACCCCAAGGAGGGCCTGAACCACCCTCAAATCCCCCTACCTGCTTGGCCCAGCCTGACCTGCAGCCACTTCGGCTTGGAGGGCATCGCTCTCATCGGGTTCTCCTGGCTGCATTGAACTTCTCGAGGTCTCTCGGCCAGGGCCAGGTGTGGCCTGCCAGCCCTGGAAAGGAAGAAGGTGGTCCTGGGCCCAGGCAAGCCTCTCCCTGGAAGCCCCTCCCCGGGCAGTAGGTGCCCAGGCCTTGCAAGGCTGCCCAACTCCTTTGAAGGGGAAAAGGCAGCTGCTGGTTCTGAGCAGGAAGGGGCCTGGTTGCAGGCAAACACATTGGGCAGAAGGGCCGGTCAAGCGAGGCAGGGCTATGGCAGGGGACTGACACACACACTGACCTCTGACCCCAGGGCAGCCTTGGCTGGCTGGAGCTCTAGTGAACTCTCCCAGCTGCTGCATTCACCTGGAGCCCCACCAGACCCATGCAGGGAGTGCCTACTTGACTGGGGAATGTTATACAGCACCCTGGACTGACTGGGGTTGGGCTATGGGCACACTCCCTCCCCCAGGCCCCTAGGAACTTCTCTTGGCCTCTTCAGTGCCAACTCCAGCTCCAGAACTATTTAGGAACCCTCAGGGCAGCCTGCAAGCCAAAACAGGCCAGCCCAACTCCCCAGGAGGGCTGTTCTGCCGTTCTTTGGGCAGAGACGCCCCTGGGGTTCCTGGCAAGCTCTTGCTGGAGGCCAGGAAGGGTATCAAGTGCTACCCAGGAATGAGTAAGCGGAGATTTCCGGGAGTTTCTGGGAGGCAGGAAACCTTGAATCATCCCCCTCTCTGCGCAGGCTGAGACAAAGCCAGCTGCCTCGCTTCTGTTGGGCGAAATGGGGTGCAGCCACTGGTGCGTCCTGCCCCCTGCGCTGGCTCCACTTCTTCCACGGCGGCGTTCAGACGGGGATTCCTCCCCGGGGACTCCTGTGGCTCAGTTGGCCAAGGCAGGCAGCGCCCACAATCACACTGGGATGATGGCCCCGCGCAGTGCAGACCTGCGAGCTTAGCGCCCCGCTCTCCCTCTGCATGGCCGAAAGCGGAGCCAGCCGGGATTGTATCCCGCCCGTCCCTCGCCCCCCGCCTGCCTGCCCGGCCTGTGGGCTGCCTCCCCGCAGGGCGGCCCCCGGGCAGCGGAGTGCTGCGGCCGGCTCCGCCGTCGGGAGGGAGCTGGGATTGTGGTCCGGGGAGTCGCAGCCGGGGGGAAGGCCGAGGAGAGTCGGGGCTCGCGGACGCTGGGGCCGTGGGGAGGGGGCGCTAATGATACCTGCCGACGGAGGGAACGGCGGGTCCGCGAAGCAGCAGCGGGTGGAGCGGAGGAGCGGAGCTGCCCCGCCGGGATAATCAAAAAGGGAAGGAAGGGCCGGAGAGGAAAGGGCTGGGCTCCTGTCCCTGGAAGGAGGGCCGTTCCAGTTTTGGGAGAGAGCGCAGCGCCGCCCAGCTGACGCAGGAGCCCCGGGGCATGTGCAGAGCGCCGCCCTTCTCTCGGCTGGCCAAGTGGCCCGCCCGCCTCCGTCCGGGCCGCTCCGGAGACGGAGAAAGTCACGGGAAGCCAGCTGACCTGACCCGGTGCGCGGCCAGTCCCGGCTTGTGTCGGCCAGCGGCCGTTCTTGACGGAGACCACCCGAGAGGCTCCGCCCAACCGATTCCCCTGCGTCCCAGTCCGAGGGGTGGAGATCGGCAGCCCGCAACTTTCCGAGCGCGAGAGTTTCCCGCCCCTTTCTCGGGGCAGTGGGTGCCTCACCCTGCTTGGGTCGGTGGGTGCCTCCGCCCGGCTGGCATGCAGCCTTGCTCAGCCCGCCGCCCCCCCGCCC
>JANHZT010007435.1:0-16707 GCA_032468215.1 Stegonotus admiraltiensis | reverse complement strand
TCTGGGCCAGTCACTCTGTCTCAGCCAACCCTACTTCACAGGATTGTTGTGGTGGTAAAATAGGAGGAGGAAGGAGTGTTATGTATGTTCACTGCCTTGAGTTACTTATGATGTAATAAAGACAAGATAAAAATCTAATAACAGAATTGGAAGTGACCTTGGAGGTCTTCTAGTCTAACCCCCTACCCAAGTAGGAGGTCCTATACCTGTCCAGACAAATGGCTGTCCAGTCTCCAGTAATGGAGCACCCACAACGTCTGAAGGCAAGCTGTTCCACTAATTAATTGTTTTTAGTGTCAGGAAATTTCTCCTTAATTCTAGGTTGGATCTGTCTTTGATAAATTTCCATCCATTACTTCTTGTCTTGCCCTCAGGTGCATGACATTATAAATCCAGGCACACAGTAAACCCATATTGTTTAATCTCTGAAAAGAAGTGACAGGACCGTGGAATTAGTCTATTGCCTGCACGTACGCAGGCACGCATAAACACACACACTCAAATACAGACATTGCTCACTGTGTCCAGTGTTGCTTAAAATAAAGAAATCATTTCATCTGACAATTGTTCAGTTAAATACATAAAGGACTGTTATACAGCACAGCTTGTACTATAGAGCATGTATATTATTTCTTGATAACTTTTGGATATCTACATCAAGTGTCACTTTTTTAAATATTGGTTTTAAATCCATATGAAAGAGCTTTTTGTGATATTTAGACTGTAATGTCAATTTCACTTTCCTTGACCATCAGCTTATCTTGAAAACATGTTGATAAACATGTACATGTGAACAAATGATAGATACAGAGATCAGATAGATACAGAGATCAGATGGATGGATTTATGTGAAAATATGGATTATATCAGAAAGAAAAATTTATTAGTAAACATTTTGATGCTTATATGATTGATGTCAATATGGAAGATAGTATATTTTATAACAATGATTGATAGTATCTACTATATGTTTGTATGTTGATATGATCATAATGATTATGAGGTTGTTTAAATTATAATACTTTTGTTACCTAGAAAACACACTGTTCAATTTAGAAATGAAATTTGTGATATAAATACAATAAAAAATACTAAAAAATAAACATGTACACATAAAAGGCAGAGAAATGTCTTGAAAATTTCTTGAATTTATTCCTTATAGCAGCTGGTGAAAACATTAGGTTATTCATTCATTGATAAATAACAAAAAACCTCAAAGTTAAATTTATTTCAAACAAATCAGACAAGTTTATTTTGAACAACTCAGTGTTTGGTTCAAGAGAATTTAACAAAAAGTTAATATAACTTTTAATCAGGATTTTGTCAAAGTCATCCAAAATCTGGATGTAGACTTTTACTGCAGCTTTAAAAAAACCCAAAACCTTAAGATTGAATAAATTTATTTGAAAAGAATTCTACAGTGAAGAAGCCTTCACTGTAGAAAAATGAGACATGAAAATGAAGGATTTTGTAAAAGTCCAGAATATCATGAAATATACAAGGAAGAAACTGGATGTCACAATCTGATATGGTTGTATAGCACAATTCATATTTGTGTATTTTCTAGATTGCAACTTTTTTTCAAATTGAAATAGCAAATCTCCCATATACAAATGAGTAGAGAAAAAGCATCTCTGAACTGAACTGAACATAGAAATCTTTCCAGATGAAAACAGAGGGTCATCACTCATGCAGCACTTTGTTACCCAAATGAAACCTTGTCCTGCTTTCTGTAAAAGTCAAGATTTTATATGGAGAGAATTTATATGGAAATGAGAGAACTGTGGAGTATTGTCTAACAAACTGTCAATTACTGAACTGCAAATTCACAGATAGGAGGACACCATAAAAAAGAAGAAGTTGCAAATAATATCATTTATTGATTCTATTTTGCTCTTCAGATCTCATGAACGACCTGCTTGGGGTTGGTTCATAACAATTGTTTGATATATACACACAGGCATATCCCTTATCTTATCTTATTTCCTGAAGCAATTCTTTTCTAGCAACCCTTAGTGAAGTGAGGTCAGCTCACAACTGTCAGAATTTTAACATGCGCACAAATTTCAGATCCCTGACATCAATGAAAGGAGGCAGGAGCAACACAGTACATCACATATATTACCTCACAACTATTTGCATAATTGGTCCAGAGGCAGCTCTCTATAAGAAGGGAAGAAGACTTAATCTACCCAAAAGAACTCAGGAGCACTTCTGGTGGATGTCATCTGTGATTCAACGGAGAAAAGCAACTTTGTAGCTGAAACGTGTAAGTAGCTACAGAAAAATAGTGAGCAGACGCAATTCTTTCACAACCTGAGCCAAGGATTAAAGCACCTGGAAGGAAGGTAATAAATTCCATTTACTTTCCCTCTGCAGGCTGTCTTGTCGATTAAACTTTTCCTTTCTTAGGAACATCTCACAGATTTATCTAGTTCTGTACAGCTGTTATTTCATCGTTCTGAGTAGTTAATAAAGCAGGCTATTTACTGGATTGGAAAAATATACCTTCCAAATTTAATTTTGTTTTGTAACACTTTCAACCTGAAGGTGTATGGAAATGACAATCTCTCTCTCTCTCCCTCTCTCTCTCCTTCTCTCTCTCCTTATTTAAAAGGATAAATGTTAATTTCTCACAACACAAAATCAGATACATAGAAGAGATCTTAAAAATTGCAACTGCTGTTAACTTTGTCAGCAAAGTTAAAATGTGTTTTAAGTCATATAGTTACGTGCTCAAAAAAGAACAGCTTTTCTCTCATGTTCAAATGTTCTGAAAACATTAGAATCTATTTGACTGACGTAAAAAAACACTGAGTGATTTTAATGAAAATTGTAATTAAGCCATGTGGATTTAAAGCATCATTTGGCAGCACAGTATAATACGAGCATTGTATTCACATTATAATAATCCTGTACAGGTATCCTGCTTCTAATATAAGCATTTAAAAGAAATGGTGTTATATAATACGACACAGAACTTGTTCTGATGTATTAATACAAAGTTTATATAGCCTTAGATCTTTAATGTGAATAGGCTTCAGGTAAACCACATGCTTAAAGAAGAATAAATCAGACTGTTTTCTCATACTATAGTGCTCCTCTTTGCTCAGAGAGGAACATCAAATTCATATGAAGTTCTTTAGGCAAACCTAAGTGAGCTTGCAGAAAATTAAAGTGATAAGTAATCATTCCTACGGGTACTTTCATTAGAAGTCAATAAAAACAGAAGAGCTTTCATGTGTCTCTTCAACACACCACTTCCCCCAAAGTGATTAGGTATGTTGCATTTTCTACACTATTTTTAAAACCCATTTTCTCCACATTCTGCTCATAGGATTTTGCTTTGCCATGTCCATCTCCATTTGGCGGCAGCTGCTGTTTCTATTCCTGGTTTTTACTAGTGTGTGTGTCAGCTTGGGGCAGCAATTTCCAGAAGAAGATGAGAATGATGAAAAGAGTCTCTTTGATGACCTCTCCCCAGAGGCAGAAAGCCTCATCTTAAGTTCCCTTTTCGGAAAGGTAGAAGATGCAGAAGAGGATCTGGATAAAGGTAAATATGAACATGAGAACTTCTATGGCTACATAACTGATGAAGTTCCTTTCTTGTTCCTGTTTTTGTTTGCATGCACAATTTCTGCCCAGTAAAGTCTTCATAGTATTTTTCTGCTTTTAAACGGGGGTGGGGAGCAGTAAGAGACAACTGTTAAAATATAAGGCACATCTTACTTGGTTGCTGAGATGGAGAAAAGTCGTGTTATAGCTTAAAACAAATTTGAAATCCTACATTTTTCAGCTGGATGCTGGTGGAAGGTTTTGAGAGTTGTAATTCAACATCTACGGAGAACGGCAGTTTTGGGAAGATTAGACAAGTCTTCCTGGAAAAACACTATTTTATTTTCTACCATATTCAACATTCAAATAAACATGCCGACATTATAATTTTAAAATTGAATATTTGGCCCTTCCTAGCGGGGTTGGGAAAGAGCTCTGAAGAACAGCTAATATTCAGGGAAGTCAAATTCAGCTGACTAGGCTGCTTATTGATTTTTTGTTTAACGGTAATAGTGGTGTAGGGCTCTTCACTACACTCTCTGTGATGCAACAGGGTAGCTTATTCGGCACAGGTCAGACTGTGCTATGTGACATATATATCTCTGCTTTCTAAAAGAAATAGGCAGCTGATGGCTTTGATACAATAGCCAGAAAGTTACCATTTCTGCTTCCCCACATTTCTCGACATCTCTACATAGGGCTCACTCTACCTTATGGATGGGCCAATGATCATAAATTTTCAAGATTGATCAGACAAATACAGAACCCAAAGACCTTCATGTAAACCATATCAACCATATCCTTTCTCCTAAGTGTAACAAAGATAGAAAGACATCAGGGTTGTTGTTTTTTTTTGAAAGCTTTATTTTTTCCAGTCTGATAATTAAGCAAGCAGAACCCAGTTGATGCATACGACAGACCTATAATTCTTCCTCTTTGCCTCCATCTATTGTCTGCCTTCAAAGGAAAAGAGAATGCAGACAAGTTTAATGGCTTAATTGTGCTATCATTCTGGGATTAATTAGATCCCTATCAGCAATACTAATGCCTCTGATAACATGACATTGCTCCTGTCCTAAAATGCAATTGGTATTAAATTCTCCAGTGAATTAATTAAGGGTTCCAGTCAAAACTCAGCTGGAGATCCCTTCTCTCTGGTGTCTTTGGATCCCTTTCTTCTGCAGGACAGACAGATCCTATAGTGGCTCCATGCCAGTTTCACTTAGGTGGCCTTGAAGAATCATCTGGGAATCTTTTGTAGCCTGTATTTTGCCTCAATCTTTCTTCTTTTTCTCCCTTTCCAATTTCCCTACAACCAATGTCATGCCAGCTTCTTAATCAATTCAAGCTTCAGCTGCCCCCAGCAGGAACTTGAATTGACTAAGAAGGTTTTCTTTTGTGTGTAAAAAAACTTTTTTGGGTTCTTTTCCCAGACTCTTCCTATCACCTACATGTTTGCCTGGGAAGTCATATAATGGAATGGCAGACAGGGGTTGCTATTTCCATTCTGTCATACTGACTGATAATGGAGTTGATGGCAGATCAAACGATGGCAAATGATATATTCAAAGAACTCTACACATACTGTATGTTTGAAACTCCTTTCTGATTCTCTATCTAAATGAAAGAAGTCTAGTGATAGGTGAAGGAAGATATTCTTTTTATGAACAGTCACGTGTAAAATGATGTTCCTGAAGAGCAACATCTTGTGAGGAATGTCAGAAAAAGAGCCGAGGTGGCGCAGCGGTTAGAGTGCAGCACTGCAGGCTACTTCAGCTGACTGCTAGTTGCAGTTCAGCAGTTCAAGTCTCACCGGCTCAAGGTTGACTCAGTCTTCCATCCTTCCGAGATGGGTAAAATGAGGACCCAGATTGTTGGGGGCAATATGCTGACTTTCTAAACTGCTTAGAGAGGGCTGTAAAAACACTATGAAGGTGTATATAAGTCTAAGTGCTAGTGCTAAGTGCTAAAATTGTTCCTTGCCATTAGAATATGCAAGGTTCTATTTCTTGTGCCTGTAGCCAAACATTTGTGTGAATAGTTTAACACTAATGAGACAATGCTTGACGAGTGTATGGAATCTCACATGAGAATTGCACAATATGTTAATGTCAGTGTGTTACTGATACTAAAGGTGTCCAACCTTTTCCTCTATTAATAGTGATATTTCAAACCACCATTTCAAAGAAATTCTCCTTCTACTTTCTCAAATAGCTGTCTAATCAATAATTTCAAGTGATGTTTTAGTCACATCTTTCAGTCAAATATTGGAAAAGGTATTTATGATATTTCTTGAATTTTTGCATTTAGAATCTGTTTTCAAGTAGAATCCACTCATATGTCTATGGACACTTGTCTGTGTTCAATGATGGTCTGCTACAATTCAATGCATCAGTGATGGTAACCTACAATTCAATACTTCAAAATCCCAAAGCCCATCTGCCCAAGAAATAAAAGCAATTGTAAACTGGGAGGAGCAACCTGGGGGAGGGGGGAGCCTGAGGAGTGCAGGTAACATTCTGGTAAATTCCCAAAGGTGCTTTTTTTTCAAGAGGCAACTGAACTTTCTTGTTTTTCTTGGAAGATGATTTATTTCTCATCTAAGAGGAATAGCTGAAGAAGCTTCTTGGATGAGAAGCAAAACATCTTCAAAGACAAACAAGAAAGTCCAGTTGCCTCTTGAAAAAAGAAAAACCACCTTTGGGACAACCATGACCTGGATGACTGAGAATCTCCACAGACAATCTGGTAAACTGGTTATGGCAGCCATTTTGGAAATGAACAAGCTGTATTACAATAGCCATTTCACAAAGGTACCCATAACATATTCTCAAAGATCTTGTCAGCTCCATGAAATAAAGAGACTATTCACTTATTTATAATCCACCTCCAAATATTATATTTTTAAACCCTTGTTTTGACCTTGATCTTTTTTTTTTTTACCAATTTTGCCTTCCTGGGTCAAATTGAATAATTATAACTTGCAACAAGAACAACCCTTTGGCAATTTCCAAATGAGCAGTAATGTGAAACCTTTCTTTGCACAGAGCCAGGTGCTTCTCAACTGGTTTGGATCACCAAAAGGCAGCACCCTGGGAAGAGGATGGTAATGGATTTGGAGAAGAGACAGCATCCTGGCAGAAGATCTCTCTCGGATCAAATCCTCAGCATTCCAAGCAGTCAGCTAGCTTATCTGAATGAATTATCCAAAAGGCAACATCCGGGCAAGAGGTACTTGCCTTACAACAAGCGACAGCACCCTGGCAAGCGAGGTTGGGATGATGAGACTGAGAGTGAGGAAACCTTAGAGAAGCGGCAGCACCCAGGCAAGAGGTATCTGGGTTCACAGACCCCAGACAATAATATTCTCTGTGACCCACAGGAGTCCTCTGAATGTGGCAAAGGTAGCCTGCTGCTAGAGTTGCTAGATAAGATAAGCAAAGTCCACAGTGAAGAGAAGAGGCAGCACCCTGGAAGAAGTTCTTTGTTGGATGGTGAAATAGAAGCAGAGGAGTGAGAAACATGGTGTGTCTGTGTCTGTGTCTGTGTGTCTGTGTATTCATTGTTTCATTCTTCTGGATGATTTCTGAATGACTTCCCCATCTCCTTCTGCTTGCTGACTTCTCTGCAGGTAATTCTTTATAAGGAATGTCACACAGAATGGTGGAGTACCGTAGTCCAGATTTAGCAGTCTGTGGACATGTGGATTTCATTTTAAAGAAAAGACTGAGGTGTTTCCTTGAGTGACAGATAGTTGGGTTTGATGCTTGTTTAAAACAAAGTTACTCATAAAAAGCCATACCGATGTACCTTTTTTCCCCAACTGTGTATGGACCAATGATAAATATATATGGGGAAGGTGGGGATTGTCATATTAGGAGACTACTTAGAGCTAATCTTGCTGCTCACTTCTGGTGCACCAGCAGCAAAGAGTCATGCTTCCTAGTCAAGTCTGAATATTCTCCCATTACAGATATGAATTAAATTACAAATGGAGAACTGTAATTCAGCAAGGATTGTGTAGAAGATCACGGTTATTATAATTCATGTCTGTAATGGGGAATATTTGATTTACAACTCTTAATTGTAAAAGATAAATGATTACAACAAAGTTACCTTGAAGCAGCACCTTTCCAGGTACTTAATAAATTGGAAGTGGATAAAAGAAAGGGAGAGTTCACAATCAGATTCTTGTGATAATGACAATATTGAGTATGTACTGTAGATCCACTGAAATATTGTGGTTAGTATCCCACTGCAATAATCCATCCATCTGCAATATGGATGGATTAAAAAAAGGAATCAACACAATGGCTTTTTAGATATTACCTATTCACCATGAAGATCAAAATCATATTATCAGACCTGTTTGGTTGCATTGCTTAAATCAGATCTTCCCAGTCTGGTGTTGTTGAAATGAGTTGAAGTATGATTCTCATTGTTCTCAATCTACATATCTGTGCTAGCCGGCTCTTTATAGTCCAACACATTTACAGACCTTCAGATTGAGGAGGGCTCACAGTATGATTTAAGATCACCAAGGTGTGAGTGTCATAATCTCTGGAGGATGAGCACTATGGGTTTTTGTAGTAGCTGGAGTTGGAAACTTACTATGGCTATCTTAGTCCTTGTAGTAAGAATGATCTCTGGGCTCTTAGACTTGAGTGATCCTTTTATAAATCAAGCTATTATTAGTTAAGCAGAAACACAAAAGGATTTGAAGGTATGTATGGAGAGAATTATCAACAGACAATAGAATATCAGTTGCTTATATTATCCATTTAGTTCTGGAATGAGAAATGAACAGTGTCTTTTAAAAAAGAAAGAAATCTATTCTTCATATATCAGTAATCCAACTGTGGAAGGACAGGGGACCTATGGCTGATATTTGATATTCTCCAACTATCATAATATATATTATTTGTTTCCATATTGATAGAATATACCTGTCTATTTAGCAAAGTGATTTTAAAATCATATTTTCCAGTGACAGTATTTTCCATTCTGATACCTTCTCAGTTGGGGGGAGGCTGTGAAATTACCAGGTACCAAGTTGTGATAAGAAGTTTCTCTATGCTCATTGCTAAGGTGGAGCAAATAGAAGTCCAATCAGGAAATGTACACTGAGAAAGATGCCTGTTTTAGCAATTAAACCTTTCCTATTATTGCAAGAATCAGTATGAAAAATCTATAGCCAAGAATTCCTGGTTCCAGCTAGATTCAAATAAAGTGGAAGTAAATCTTTCAATTCAAACTAATGATTGGCAAACATATAATGACCGGTAACAGCAACAATGAAAATTTAAAAGAGGAACTAGTAGACATCTTCATCTTATTGTGTGGATTTTAATGTAAAAATGTGGGAAACTCTGCTTACCATGCTCAGAAGAAATGTATTCACTTTCTGTGAATTAAGTGTTTACTTGCCAAATAAAATTATAGTGTTCCAATTCAGCTTTCATTTTGATTGTACAGAAAGAAGGTAAATAAACAATGTACCAAATTAAAATTGACTTTGAGATTGAAAAGAGGGGAAATGAACTCAATATAACAAGGGGACAAACTTGATATTTTAAATCAAAACTTGTGTATGACATGATTATATATTTGTATACAATATTAATCAAATGTTCATATGGAAAGCTGTTTTGTGCAAAAATAGATTTCTCTTTGAAATCTTTTTGATACATGCTTAAAAAATGCAACACAAACAAATGTAGCATCTTTGCAGTACTTGGGCTGAAGCATTTAATGGGCACATAGTGGTATTCCTACTGTCTGTCCTGCAAATATTTAACTGAATTAGTTGACATAAGATTCATAAATTCTAATTTATAGTTCATTTTAATAAATGTTCTGAAAAAATGTTCTGACTAAAACATATGAAGAACGATTGCAGGATTTGGGTTTGGCTAGTCTAGAGAAAACCAGAACTAAGGGGGAGATGATAACAGAATTCCAGTATTTGAGAGGCTGCCACAAAGAAGAGAAGGTCAAATTATTGTCCAAAGCACCGGAAGGTAGGACAAGAAACAATGGATGGAAACAAATCAAGGAGAGAAGCAACCTGGAATTAAAGAGGAACTTCTTAAAATTAAGAAGAGGAAAATTAACCAGTGGAACAGTTTGCCATCAAAAGTTGTGGGTGCTTCATCACTGGAGGATTTTAAGAAAAGACAATCTCTTGTCTGAAATAGTGTGGGATCTCCTGCTTCAGCAGGGGCCTGGATTAGAAGAACTCCAAGGTCCCTTCCAGCTTTATTCTCATTCTGAAATCTGCATGTTGTAAGGAATGCACACCGGTAACCTATTTATACAATCTGGGAGAAGCAGGTAGGGGATCTCTGTTATGGTGTCATCATCACAGAAGGACACTCACTTAGACTGATATAACATGTAGACCATGAAGCTCCAAATTATTGCTACCCCAATAAATCTACTGAATCCATTCCAATATGTAATTAAGTAACTTCTGAACTTGTGCTTAACTTACTTGATTATTATAATCAATGAGCCAGATAAAAGCAAAAAACATACAAAATCATTATAATCAGAATATGATATTCCATATGTTTAACCGCACAGAATTTAGTCACAGTAATAATAGCATTAGACTACAAAATATGAACTCTATATAATAAATAAGTGTTCATCCTGAATATTGATGCAGAAGAGGCAACATAAGAAAATTTTGTATGTCTCCGAGGAAATTACCATAAGCAGTATGTAGGCAATGGTTTGAATCTCTTCTGATCCACATGAACAAACCTGTTCAACTAAGGGGATTTTTGTGTATCTATTGGTAGGAATTTTGATGATGACATGTTACACTAGGTCTGAAAGAGATAGAGAGACCTGGGGAATCCATCTTCTTTCTGGCAGCTTGCCAGCTGCTGAGAACTCCATAACTTTTTGGAGGGTTCCATACTTTGTAGCACAGGCATATTCCTGGGAATTTTAGATGAAATGCTGTAGAAGGTGTGCGGTGTGGACATCATTTAGGTTTGTCGGTGAATCTGGATACAGTCCCAATCAATCAGATATTCCAAATGCTTCCCATTGCAACTAGAGGCCAGAATTGCTTCCATTATATATATATTTTTCTCCCCATTCCAGTTTCAAGCATATGTTGCAGGAAGATTCCTCATGCACCACAGTGATTTATGGAACATAAGATGACTCTTATAATGCAGATAATTCCAGATGAAGGACTGACAGGGAAGGCTCAATAAACGTTGAGTACAGTTTTCTGAAAGGTCATCCAGAAAATAAAGTTGAAAGCCACACTGAAATTTTCTCCTCAATTTTGGCTCGGAGTTGCCTGTGTGATTCTTCAGTCCTCTCACATACAGTTTTTGCTAAACCTGCCTTTTCTTTAAGAGGAGTTGAGCAGTCCGTGTCGCCTTCAAAAAGTTCAAGGCATGAGGAATTGCAGATGCAGGAGCTCTGGAAAGCAAAACACTGGAGTAGAAATTTTAGAGGGGGAAGACATTCCTATGGAGAAACGCACTGAGACAAATGCTACAAGAGGCAACAGTTTGTTTCTTTAGCACTAGCACTTAGACTTATATAACACCCCACAGTGCATTACAACACTCTCTGGTGGTTTATAACATCAGCATATTGCCCCCAACAATTTGGGTCTTCATTTTATCAACCTCGGAAGGATGGGAGGCTGAGTCAACCTTGACCTGGTCAGGATCAAATTCCTGGCAGTGGGCAGAGTAAACCTGCATTATTGCATTCTAACCACTGTGCTACCATCTCATCTATTCATATCCTATCTTTATTATTTTTAGAAGTAACTCAGGGCAGCGAACATATCCAACACACTTTGCTCCTCCTATTTCCTCACAACAACAATCCACCGAGGTGGGTTGGGCTGAGAGAGAGTGACTGGCCCAAAGTCATCCAACTTTCTTTCATGGCTAAGGTGGGACTTGAATTCATGGTCCCTGCTTTCTGGCCAAGTGTGTTAACCACTAGACCAAACTGACTCTTATTTCAACTGTTTTCTTGATAAGGGACACATACCTTCGCTATTGTTGTAATACCTGATTCATTTTCTCTGTTTGACCATGTGAGCTAGGATGATGATACAACTACATGAATGCTTGTGTGCCACTCTGCAGGTGAGAATCAGTAACAAAATCCATGGAGGCACACTCCCAAGTTTTCAGAGAAATTCAGAGGCTGGAACAAGTCAGCTGATTTTCCAGAAATAGATTTTGCTTATTGAAAAACATGCTAAGAAACAGTCCTTAATATCTACTCTGACACTTGATACCAGAACTGAGTAACTGAGTTTTAATGCTTCCCAATGTCCAGCAGCTCTATTGCCATGGCAGGACTACAACATTTCTTACTTAAAGGAAGGGACATATACAGTATGAATGATCATTGTGAAACAGATGACCCCCACATCAGATGTGTAAGGCAAAATAATATTCTATGCGGGTTCCCTGGAGATCATCCGTCCAAGCCTTCGCATAAACACCATTATTGTTGCACTTTAATCTCATCTAGCAGAGCAACAGTTTCTCTGTCTCACTCTGTCCTAATCTTTTAATAGGGTCTCTTTTACCTGGGAAGAGCTACATATGAGAATTTCTGTACGTCATGTGGAAATTAAAATGGGAGAAAAACTGGATCCACCCAGATTGGCTGAAGCATGAGAATTTGTGCTTTCTTCAGAATGTCTAGATTCTTGTGGTCTATGTGAATTGTACTGGTTGAACTGTACCCCAGGAAATGCCTCCATTGCTAGAATGCTACCTCAATGTACAATGGTTCCTTATTGAAAATACCATAGTTTTATTCAGCTACAGAGCCTGAGGTAACATGTGAAGCATTTCTTTGTTTCATGAATTTGTGAGTGGGATCTGGGTATCTGAATAGAGAATGTAACAAAAAAGGGAAATTAATTTCTGGCTTTTCTTTGCCTGATAAATATCTAAAACAGTAGGTCTTTCTGTTCCACCCTTATGAAATGTTATCTACCTTGGAAGTGGCCTTTTGCTATTGATGCCTCCATCCCCCCTCCCTGCTTCCTAGGAATAATATCTCCCTGGAGATTAAACTATCTCTAACACATTTGATGATTAGTAAACTTATTGGCTGTTTGGGCTCTGAAAGATAATAAGGTTCCTCTTATAGGGGAAAGTGATTTTTTTCAGTGATTTGGTATTTTCTTTCTCCCTTTTTTGGATTATTACTGTGGTTGTTATTTTTATGAATTTGTTTATTTTTAACCTAAATCCCAAAAGAAGTGAACTGCCTGGAGTCACTTGCCGATTGGAGAAGCATAAGCTTGGTAAATAAGTAAGGAAGGGATAAGTATTCTACTGCATTTAAGAAATAACGAGTCCATTCAGCTGGAAGAAACAGCTAGGGTGAAGGCAACCTTCTGCAATCATGAAGTTTGTTTCCACTAAAGTTTTAAGAAATACAAGCAAATGAAGCGTAAAATAGCTAGATTGTCTCACAGTGACCTTTAGAAATTTCTCCAAACATCCTCCCCTCTCTTAAATTTGGTTAAAGAGACAGGGACAAGCTATATAATTAGCAATTCGTTTTAGAGAAGCTCATCAGAGAAATTATGTCCCCCACATACCAAGATGCCTTTGGAAGGGCTCATCCTCCATATAAAAGCATTATAATTAGTTGCATCTTCATAAGGGATATGTGGCATTGAGTAACCTTTTATTATTACTTTAATGATTCATCATCTGAAGGAGGTTATTGGGATTATGGGAAAAATCCTAATGTTTCCATTTCAGTGATTAACAATGCCAGTATATGCATGATTGTCTTACGGCATACAGAAATGTATACGGCAGTAGGTTTATTCCTTCTTAGTTTCAGGTGCAAATTCCTCTCTCAGCTTTAAGTGTCCTCCCTGTGCAACACAAAATGGCAATAAGGATTGAGCTTTTATCATTGGCTTTCCAATGACAATGCAACACCAAGAAGCAGTAATAGTGATCTTCGAAGTGTCCCCTTCCCTGGCTTCTATTTCTCTGCAAAAATTGAGACTTGTTTTTCAAGTTATATTTAAACTGCGATGGCTTGCCTCCAATCCTTTGGCAAGGTAGGAGGCGTGTGCCATTAGCTAGTCATCAGCCATCAAAGGCTGTCAATACTCATTAAACAAGTACCCTCCAGAGAAAATGCTATTTGCATTGCCAAAGCAGATGTAGACAATAACAGTTTATAAATAGCCTTGATTTTTAGAACTTGGTGCTTGGTGCTGTCACATTGTTATGTCTTTTCATCTAATGGCTTCTCAATTTCAATACCTGGGAGACTTTTTTTTAAAAAAAACAACAAACTTCCAAACAACGTTGAGACACAAACTCCCTTAGGGTTTCTATAGGGCTGTGATGGCGAACCCATGGCATGCGAGCCGTCGTCCCAGTTCAGCTCCGCTGTGCATGCCCACCTCCTTCCAGCCAGGTGGTCTTCAGGTCTCTGCTGCACATGCACAGGGGGCAGGATGCATGCAGGGGGTGCATGCACATGCATAGGGATGCATGCGGGTGGCTGTGCATGCATGCGCGGGGATATGGGTGCATGCACAGGGGCCACACACGCAATGCATTTTGGGGGTTCGGGCACACACGCATTTGTGTACGCGCACTTTGGGCACTCGGTCTGGAAAAGGTTAGCCATCACTCATTACTCATATGGGTGAACTCCACATTCTGACTATCAGAAATTAGCAAATATACAGTGAGAGTGGATGCATGTGTACTTCCGTACACAGAGGGAAATTGGGGATCCAATTACCATTGAACAAGTAGGATTGAAGGAGAGTTTGGTGTTTCTATGAAACAAAATGAAAATGCCATCTGAGAACCTTTATTCCAGCTTTTCCCAACAAGAGTTCCTTTAATATGTGGACTTCAGTAATAAATTTACTATGTTTATGGTCCATACATCTGTCTGGGTGAATTTCCTTTTACTAACAAAAATAGTCTCATTGTAGGTAACAATTCAGTTAGTTGGTAATATAATACTATGCTTACTATGCTTCCACTGAGTAAAGTCCCTTACGCAAGAGAGAGTGTTAAATCTTTAGAATTACCATCCCAAAAAAAATCATCACCACTTCTGGAGTATCACAAATGAATTATGTTGAATAAATAAGGATTGAATCTGAATTAAAATTAATTTAATTTAATTTAATTTATTAAATTTGTATGCCGCCCCTCTCCGAAGACTCAGGGCGGCTCACAACACACAAAATCACAAAATTTAATCCTTACCTCTAGTCCTTTGGCTTATGCAGGCCAGCTTTTTCAAGAGGCAACTGGACTTTTCTGGATTTTTCTTTGAAGACCTTTCACTTCTCATCCAAGAAGCTTCTTGGATGAGAAGCTACTGAGACAACCATGATCTGGATGACTGAGAATCTCCATAGACATCTAAATCTCAAAGCTTGGCAAATGCTGCTGTAGAAGAAAGCCTTTGGATATACGTTGAAAACAATTCTTGCACTACTGGGTCAAAAGCTTGTCCCTAAAACTCTGAAATGACCCAAATGGCTGAAGAAGTTAATGGATGAAGTCATTTGAAAAGTGCTTGACCAGTTCTCATTTACGGTACCTATAAATCACAATATCTTACTAGTCTGACAGATGCATCTGCAAACAGTATGAGTAAATCATCAGGAAGTCCTTTTCTTTCTCTGAAATAGCAAAAAGCCTTGACAGTCTTAACATAACGGTATTTAATGTGAATGGGTACTTTAGGAGTATGCTTTTTTTTGTTTTTGTTTAAAACTAGAATGTCACTAAATAGTTCTCATTCTAAAGCGGGGTTGTCAAATTCAATTTCATTGAGGGCTGCATCAGGATTGTGTTTGACCTGGGTGTGTGTGTGTGTGGCCAGGGTGTGTGTGGCCAGCTTGACATCATTTGTGTCGGGGCACTTGTGGCCCAAGCACTCTGTCAGAGAAAACAGGCTCCCGAGCTCTGTTTTTGCCTGCGACAGCCTCCTGCAACCCTCTGCTAATGAAAACGGAGCTCGGGAGGGCCGCACCCAGCCCTCCCAAGCTCTGTTTTTCACTGGCAGAGGCATTGTGGACCAATCCTTCGCTGTTTCTAGGGCAGTCTCACAGGGTAGATCTAAGCACCCCGCGGGCTGCATCTGGCCTTGAGTTTCACACCCCTGTTCTAAAGTAACATGTCTATTCCAACTGTTAATGTCTAGAGGCAGGCTGAGATTCCATGTGAATTGCTATTTCATATGCAACCAAGAACATGGGATGCACTAAGGTAATAATACCATTTGACTAATAAAATGAACATACAATTGTTTTATACTATGGCCTCAACACCCCTCACTCCAAAAGCTGTTCCTAAAAAAGGGGGCGGGGATAAAATGCTTTGACTCGCATGAAGCTTGCCCATTATTTTCATTATGGGTAAGCTAGTAATAGATGCAGTTCGTTGGTTTCGAACCAGTGTCAAACCAGTGTGTCTGCTGTTTATTTTAATCATGTTTTAATATAATGAAGTCCATTTTATAGCATGATGTATATAATCAAAGACCTAAGGAACAGATAACCAACTTAGAAGAGTCCTCTATCACAGGTAATTTAAAATATTTATGTACACAGATACCCATGTTAAAAATACTTTTTTGAAAAAATGTTATGCAATACACAGAAGAGTAAGCCAAAGAAATTAAAGATATGTAGAAAGAAAAAAAGGCAAACACAGCTGAAACTAGTTTATATCAACACCATCCCAATTTAAATCCTATATCAGTCTAGCTAGAGATCTGAAGCTTACACAAAAACTTAATAAAAATTGTTAGAAAAGCTGTTACGAAATTCCTCCAGATTTTTGTTATTTGCTAAGATAGACTAACACGGCTCTTCTCCTATAATAATACAGACCTTTCTAGTCTTGCAAACTATTTTAGTTTCCACCACATCAATACATTGATTGGAACATTACCTTTTATCCTCTTTCTAAGATCTCATCAACTCTATCCTACCAAAATTCATCCATTTCCTATTTATTTATTTATTGATTTATTGGTTCAATTTATATGCCGCCCTTCTCCTGAGACTCAGGGCGGCTTACAATGTGTTAAGCAGTAGCCTTCATACTTTTGTATATACCTGCTTAGTAGGGCTTTTGG
>JANHZT010007431.1:10547-24061 GCA_032468215.1 Stegonotus admiraltiensis | reverse complement strand
CTCCCCTCCCCTCCCCTCCTCTCCCCCATAAGGAAAGACAAAGGAGATGTCCACTTAAAAGCACACAGGATGGAAAGAAATGATTATTTAAAACATCCAACTGTTATAATAATTCTAGACTCATCACAGGACTGCGTGGGCTCTTAAAGAAAGGGAGAAAAGACACTTATCTAATCGTCTGCAAATTACAGTAAGAAGTACATTAATGAGACTTAGAGATCCATCTTGGCTAATGAGTCATCAAGGCTCTCAAGAGTAAATGAAATTCCATGTCCATGTGGTAAAACGTACTTAGGTCAAGCCTGAAAAACATTAGAAGTCAGGGAAGTTATAAATAAAGAGTTGTTAAGAGTGAAAACTGTAATCAGAGAGGCTCATCGGCTGAAATGCCAAAAGACCCATAAAAATGTAAATACCACAGCTTCAAACCTACACAAAATGAAAGAAACATAATAAGGCAAGGTTTGTTTTTTTTTAAAAAAAAGACAACAGCAATTCAGTGATGAAAATATTGTCGCATTTAAGAAGAAAAGGCAAGCTTTTAAAATAAACCTTATAAGGCCAGATATTTGGAAAAATGGACTAGTGCCTGCTTTTCGGATCTCTTGGGACTTTTACATGCTGTATTATCAATAATGCAGTCTGAGAATGTCATTAGTTATTTTTAGGTAATTCTGTCCCTACAGAAGCATTTTGATGCCCCAGAATCATTGCCTTGGTATTTTGCCTCCTTATTATATTAGAGTAGAGTAAAGAGGAAGTGAAAGGACCTTAAATACCAAGACGTGACAAATGTAAAGTAGAAGAAAGATGCCAGCCTGAATTCCTAGAAAATATGAGTTAGACTGGGCAAGTTATTGATCAGTAAAATACAAAGCAGTTTATTGTATCTGTACAGGAAGAGATCTCCAAACATTATATTTATGTTATTTGTTTGCCAAACCAACTCGCAGTCTAAATGGTGAGAATAGAATCTCAACACCAACAATTTGATCTATCTGGTCTTCTGCGTAACTGTATGCAAGAAGCTCATCCATGGCAAAATGACATCATTATATTTCCTTCTAACTGTGCCAGTTTTTGTTAAGATGATTCTTCTTTGGATCCAGAAAGCATTGCCTTTGGTTTCTTGAGCAGCTCTTGAGCAATGATACAATTGGGAATATATTAAAATAGTTTCCAAAGTTTGAATAGGGTTCATTGATGCATCATACATTTTCCTCTCTCCCTCACTATCATTTCTATGTTTTCGGTAATGAATATCATTCTGTATTTTGTTTAGATGAACATTAAAAATTGCCCACTTCCTAAAAAAGGAGGCAGGAAGCCTAAAAATAACAAAAAAAACCCAAAACCCTGGTGTTGATTGTATTCAACTATGAAAGCTCTTCTTCCCTCTCTTTTCCATGGCTCAGGCAGTGTTGTTCAATATGGCCTATTTTGAGAACATCACATTATAGGAGTAGAGAATGAAGGTAGAAATGTCTGTTCTTTCCCAGCATAGTTTCCCAATTTCTCTCACCACATCTGGCTTCTGGCATTCCAGACTTCTGGCATTCCAACTCTCTCTATTTTTTTTAAAAAAAAAATGAGCATGAATTGTCAGTTAAAGAATAATGTCGTTTTAAAAATGGAATGTTATAGTCTTGGAAGAAGAGATCAGTTGTATGCCATATGTGATGGGTACATAGTTTAGTAATGCTAGTGTTAGGGTTCTCAGGAGCATAAATGGGTATACGTTTGCAGCTGTTATGTTAATTAACTACAAGGTTTCTGTAGCTTTGTCCAGGATGGATAAATAATTTCGTTAAGTTTCATTTGTTCAAGTAAAGGCTGCCAAAATTTCATGTTGCGTTGCCAAACTGTTATACTTTCTTAGTTAAATATATTTGCACATTGTGTGTTCACTGAAGTTGATTTTTTTCAATGCTGATAGTGTTCACATGGTGCTCAAGATGTTTTGGGATTGCTCCCAAGACACCTATTAATATTGGTATTATCATTGTTTTCTTTTAGCCACAGTTGTTCTACTTCTATTTGTAGGTCTTTTTATTTTATGATTTTCTCCAGTTCTTTCTTTTTTTCTTCTGCTCTCTATAGGTACCTATTTTCCAAAGCACCTGAAGTCAGAAGAAGCAGCAATGGATGGAAACTAATCAAGGAGAGAACCAACCTAGAACCAAGGAGACATTTTCTGACAGCTAGAACAATTAATCAGTAACAACGTGCCTCCAAAGTTTGTAAGTGCTCCGTTATAGGAGATTTTAAAGAAGAGATTGGACATTTTCTTTAATGGTACAGGGTTTCCTGCTTGAGCAGGGGGTTGGACTAGAAGACCTCCAAGATCCCTTCCAACTCTGTTATTCTGAAATTATTACTTTAAGAGTAATTAACCCATTTTGTTAATATTACTTATTATTAAATAATATTAATAATTTGCCTTGAAAAATAAGAACAGCAAGCATTTTGATGAATGAATTGCAACGGTTGTTTAATTTTATAATAATAGGTTTTCTTTGTGCCTCAACACTTAGCACTGCTTGTTATGGGATATGCGAAATAAACAATTTGCATGTTAAAAATATGAACATTAAAATTTGGCAAAGGCACCTCCACATACTTACTTTTTTCCTTATCCTACATTACCGCTTTTCCAAGTCTTTAATTCAACATTTCTTTCCAACACAGTTGAGTTATTTTTGTTGAAACAGTTTACAAGTATCTGTTTCTACTGAATCTGTTTCTAATTTTATCCTTGGAAAAAACCTCTGGAATTAGACCAGTCTGTAAGAAAAGACCTGATTGGAAGATACATTCACAGGAAGATTTCAGCTTACAAGGAACAGGGCAGTGTCAAAGTTGTGTTTGTGATGTCACACTACAATGGTGGAAATTTGATTTTGCAGGATTGCTCCTGGCTATAACAGAACCTCATCCCTGGACTACCAACTGTTGATATCACTCTAGGACTTGGGTGAGAAGATGTTTACATGCCAAAGATATCACCTGAGCAAAGATAAATTAAGACTATCTCATATTGATGGCAATTTGAGCCTGAGTTTTTCTGGATTTGTCAAACACGAAACCTGACTGTCTGAATTCAAAACCACTAGCAGGTTACCACATTATAGCTTAAAATGTGACTGGCACACTTTGTTGTGAGAACTCAGCAAACTATATGACTGTCATAAATTGTGGCAGTGTAAAAGGTAAATGTTCCCCTTGCACATATATGCTAGTCATTTCCGGCTCTAGGAGACAGTGCTCATCTCCGTTACAAAGCCGAAGAGACAGTGCTGTCCGAAGACATCTCCGTGGTCATGTGGCCGGCGTGACTAAATGCCAAAGGCACATGGAACGCTTTTACCTTCCCACCAAAGGTGGTCCCTATTTTTCTACTTGCATTTTTACATGCTTTCAAACTGCTCTGTTGGCAGAAGCTGGGACAAGTAACGGGAGCTCACCCGTTAGGTGGCACTAGGGATTCGAACCGCTGAACTGCCGACCTTTCAATTGACAAGCTCAGCATCTTAGTCACTGAGCCACCGCATCCCTATGTACAAACCAGACAAAATAGTACTGATGAAATAGATCAGACACATTTTGAGACATGGAAGAATTGGCTCCTTAGACCCATAGCTGCCCCCTAAGTATAGCTGAAAAGTAGCTCTTAAAAACAAAAACAAAAAATCCATTTTTCTCCTCAAGACATTAAAACTTGCCAAATTAATCTAGAAGTTCTTGCCATTACAAGATTTGTCCATTTGGTGAATAAATAAAGGTAAAATAATCCTGTATCAAAAACTTGTGAGACAAAGATAAATTTCAAAGTGAGGAAGGTAGATACTTGCTTTAAGCGTAAAAATATGGTGACTTCTAACCCTTTTAACTAAAAGAAAAATCCTTTAATAAGCTCTTACCTTCTCACTATGTACATTCTTGAACATCCTAAATCACCTTCATTGGTTCCCTGGCATCCAGAAAGCTTGACTAGTTGGAACCCAAGTGAACAAATTATACCTTGGTGATGCATTCAGTCTAGAGGAAGATGAGGTGACACATAAACGCACAGAGTGGTCAGATCAATTTGGCTGGCCTGAAGGGAAGATTCTGTAGCTTGTCCATTGGAATGTTAAAGTATATTAGCTCCTCAGCATGTAAAGAGCTGAAAAATACAGCCTTTCAAAATTCTTTACCTATACCCAAGCCTTATTGTTCTAAAATTTTACCATAGACTTTTGAAGTACGAATCTCCTTTTTATAAACATAGATCTGTTTTTTCTCTCATGTGGTAACCCTATAAAAATAAAGAAAAAGTCAGTGAACAAACTATAGTAGATCAACAGTTTAAAAGTCAGTGAACAAACTATAGTAGATCAACAGTTACTATTTATGTGTCGTTAATGTTAATACTAAATAGGTGTCTTGGGAAATTATTTAGAGAGTATGCAGAGATAAATGATTGTAAAATGTATTCTAAGAATATGTCAATGTTTTGGTTATTGCTAAATGCAAAAAAGAGTAGTCTGAAATGGTATTTGCAACAACAGAGACCAAAGATGAGGAATGAATTAATGCAAAGCAGTGATATTTTGGTGGGTTTTACATTTCACGAAAGCAAGGAAAACATATTTATTTGCACACTGAATTATTTTAAGTTATAGCTAATAAAGACAGGGACCTAAATTAAATCTTCCAATGGTTGACAAAATCAAAATGATTTGTTTTCAGTTTCTGCCATCAGTTCTTCGCTTGCAGTGAATGCACACAATCCAAAGAAGTAACTTGAAATGTGGGCAGAGAAATACTATGCATTTCTTCATGCTCACTCAATGTGGAAGGATTTACCAGTTGAGACTGCAGTTGTATATCTACTTACCTGGGAGAAAGCCCCATTGAACTCAATAGAGCTTACTTCTAAGTGGAGATAACTCCAATTGTCCTTCGATTGTCTGCAATGTTACTACAGGGAAATAAACAACTTAATATCATTTGAATCTGCAGAGCTGTAGTCATCCTGCCAGCATTTTGACTCTTAATGTAATTCTTCAGAGTACTCCATGATATACCTGGTACCATGCCAAGAATATAAAGCACTGGAAAATTATTCCTGGAGGAAAACTGTGCCCAATAAAAGCATGCTAGAAATGCAGTGCATTTCTTTCATTGTTCTTACTATAGAAATTTGATGTTCCATTCCAAGAATCGATGGAAATAAATGATCATGAGTGTTAATAACATAGGAAGTAAAGATGCTGAGAAAGAATATATTAATTTAGGACACATTATTCTGTTTTGCCATCTCAGTTTTTATTCGTTTTGTGTGTTTTTCTGCCATGGTGGCAAACCCAGGATTCAGAGATGCTTTTCCCTCCCGGAATTTATCAGATTTGCTTATGTTTAGCTACAATACAAAAATTTCAGTCAATATCATAAGACTAATGGGCATCATGGTGTGCTAACATTATCTGAATACTGCAGTTGTGATTCTTCTTTCTTTTAAATTCATAGCAGTTGTCAATAAGAACAGTGAACCTTTACCCTTTTGACTGAAAAGTTCTCCGAAAGATGCTAATGAGAGCTAAAACAGAGATTTGTTAAACTCTGGGGGAATAGGCATGTCATGCTGTTCTATTCCTCCTCCATATATGGTGGTAAAATTGCATGCAAATTTTAGGCTACCCTTATCACATTTTTCATTTAATTCCTAAATGTACAGAGATTGGTCAATCCTTTCAGGGTATAAAGTTAAATTTGGTATGTTTACTATGAAGTTTACAGATTCAAAATATGAAAACAGACAGTGAATTAATTCAAGTAGGCAGTTGAACTCCTCTAAAGTGCATATATGTTGTTTTGGTAAGGTATAGATGAACTTTTAGAAATACAATTATTTAAATAACAATACAATATAGTGTCTAAAGATGAGAAAGCTTCTGATCATTCAACCAATAAGTCTGCTTATTTTCTATTCAGGAGCTAAATAGGTAACTTTCAGGCTTCTGCGCTTTCTTTTTAAATGACACACAGGCCAAACAGTTTTTGGGTTGTCCTGCTTCTTCTCCCTTGACTTGTTGTGATGACTTTTTCTTTTACTGCTACTGATTTTTCAGAAGGTAAATTGTAATTAAATGTAATACCTTTCATTAATTATGTCAGAGGTGGGAAATAGAAGGCAATTCCTATAAAAATAGCAGCAGAGTTTGTGGCAAAATAGAAATTTTATCCTAAACATTTTAATTTTTGTTTTGGCCTCCAATAGTCACAGTTCCATTTGAGGGTTTCAACCACAAAAAAAAGTCATAACAAAGAGGACGCTTTCAACTACAAGCTCGTCTTTATCCATTCTATAAATAGAATTTGTTTTTCTAAAGTGGGATCCATGTCTATATTAGCTGTGTTAGTCTTTATAGCTTTCAATAGATGTCTATATTCCTTTTCTAGCTTTTAAAGTTACAGGAAAGTTACTGACTTCCCAGAAGTTTTCTTTTTTTTTCAAACAAATAGCTAGTCCTCTTATATTTCTATTATCTTCATCTGTAGACAATTAATCTAGTGGTTTCTAATGTGCCATCATGTTTTTGGCTAAAAAATTTTTCAATGCAGTATGCATTTGACAGAAAGCTGGATAGCTAAATGTTAGAATATATTTGCATATATATAGAATTTTACTAACATTGCCAAGAAAAAGACTAATATTTAGTTAAAAGAATATTTTTCAGATTTAGCTAGAATACTAATGAGCTTTTTTGCACTTTTAAAAAAGAGAAGAAGTTGAGGATTTCACTTACTAGTTAGGTTGTTAGTGCATGTGATTGGAAGTTGTTCTATACTTGTGAAACTGACTCCGAATGTACATTTTGGGAAAGACTAGTGACTTATTTATATCCATTTGTATGTTTAAGAGCTATTCAGCATAGACATAGATATGTAAGAACATGGGAAATATCCTGTTGCATCATTTAGCATTTTGTACTGCATCGGGTCTAGCCAGATGCAGCTCTTTTATTAAGTTCCATTTTTTTCCATCCAAGGGCAATGCTGAACTATCACACTGCTTAACTAGCATTTTACTTAGGGCAACATTAGATGATTTGTCTAACACATACTTCCCTAGGAACTGCATCTGGTCCGCAGTTCCCTTTTCTGTAGAACCCAGAGCCTACAGGTACTGAGAAGTAGTTATAGTTACCTCCTATTCTGAGGAAGGTAATTCATGAAAACTGTGAGGACACAAGTATGGCAGGATGCTTTTGCTCGTCCCTGTGACACAATGCCTTCATCTTATCCTCAGCCTGTGAGTGAACAGCTTTAAGTCATGCCCATTATGGAAAGATACTTGTGAAATATAATAGAAAGCTATATATGAAAATTATTTTAACCTTACCCATATTTATCTTTTTTAAAAACAATAATACAATAGAATGAATATTTAACATATTGTATATTTCATTTGACTGAAAACTGAAATGGACTGGATTATCCATACATAGCAATTGGTCAATGGTACTATTACTTCCAGAAAACTTCTGCTAAGTAATGAAACCTCAGCAAACAGATTGTCAGTTATGAAGAAACTAAAATCATGCTTTGAAATAATCATGGAAATAATCATGGAATCTATAGCAATGACTTACACTGCTATCTCATGCACTCCATTCCAGGGGCAGGTTCCAAATTCCATCGCTACCGGTTCACTCCTACGTGTGGCACTTCATCCAGGTGGGTGGGTGGAGCCTGCCGCTGACGCTACCAGTTTACCCGATCCAGTGCAAACTGGTAGCAACCCACCACTGCTCCATTCCCTTTAAATTATTCACCAATTCTTTAAACCCTAAATGATCCCATTATGTACTGAAGCTACAATAGGAGTATCAAAAAGACTAGAGTTTGTATTGAATGTCTGACTTTAATATATAATAAAGTATTGAGCCTCTCATCAAAAGGAAGGGATACTTGTTTTGGTTGTAAGAAATTATATAAGCAATAAAAAATTCATTGCTGGGGATTTGTTAAAATTAATCATGGGTCTCAGATTTTAGTAAATTTATTCTGAACCTTCCAAAGCAGAAATTGCAAAACTTTACATTCTAATGAGAGGGCTAAAAACATATATTTCAAAGAAAACAGTACTCATAAATTACATTTATGACACATGAGGTTATTGACTGCTGTGCAAAGAGCACCGAGTAATGGTGCTAATATGCACTCTAGCCTGATTTCCTCAGTTCCCAACATGCTCTAATTCGGCACTACAAATCTTTAAATGGCAGTTATATTTTAATTAATGTGATTATGTGCTGCCATTAGCAAATCCTCCCCCAGCACATTTCTCCTGCCAAACCCATGGATGCCAGTAAACCATTAACATAAAAGGGCTGTTTGCTTATTAAATTTGTCTACATAAATAGGCAAGGGTTACAAGTGTTGATTTGCCATTGGAAAAAAAAAAGGAAAGGAAAGAATGCCAGCATATTGTACACAAGCCATCAGTTGCAATTATCTGGTGTAATTAAGTCTAATTTATAAGCCTCCCCTCCCCTAAATAGGAAAATAACCATTTTTGTTAATTAACAAGAGCATTTGTAAAGCTCATTAAGTCCATCAATCACCATCCTTGTGGAAAGATAAGGGAATCTAGTCATTGTGGTGGGATGCTTTGGATAGGTGCATTTGCTCAATAATCAGTGCAGGGAGCCTAATGATTGAAATGGGAGATAGGAATGGATGTTATATTGCAGTAAAAAGAAGATCTACTGTTTTCATTTATCTTTACAGCAATGTAAGTGCTTTGTCATTATCTTGCACATAGAGTTTCATTATTCTGATACAGCATTCTGTTACATAGCCTCATCCTATCATCCCTGCAAGCCTGCAGGGTACAAGAGCACTTATCTTTCCTGATGACTGTTGAATCATTTAAAACAAGTTATTAGTGAAACAATTAAAATGGTATTGCTTCACAATCGTATTTATAGCTGGCAGGCATAATGAAACATTCTGAATAGCAGTTGGGGGTGGGAGCTGTCTCTGAATAGGTAGGGAATGCTGTTAATCAGAGACAAGAGAAACCTCTAAAGAAAATCTAAATTGTAAGAGCACATTAATTGTATCAGCACATTCCATTTAATTGAGATGAAAGGGAAGGTAAAAATCATATTATCAATGTTTTATGAACATGAAGAAATGGGAAAATTACTATGTCATTTGTCACATATCTTCAGTCAGAAATGAAAATTAAAAAGGCAGCATTTAACTTGAACAGGAATAGGCTAGTACATTACTCAAGCCAAATTCGACAGTAAAGCAAGTCTAATTTTTTTTAATAAAAAGATGTCATAATTATAAGTAGCTAAACATTTTACAAGAAATGTGAAAGTTTCCTAGTGCCAATGAGTTAAATTGACCTCTGGTGGGTATGAACAAATATCCACATTTTGTGTTGTTTTCAATGAAAATCTGCAGTTATTTTAAGACATTCCAGGAATATTTCTGCTCCATCTCTTTATTTTATCCATTGTCTTCTCCTTTCATTAACCTCAAATGTGTTTCTTTATCGTCCACCTGCATCACATGTACAAAATATGTGAGTTTTATCCAAGATCATTTAATAAGCTTCTCACTCTCAATCTCTCTCCCTCTGTCTCCCTCTCCTTTTCTCCTCTTTTCCTCTCCCACTCTTGCTCTTGTTCTCTGCCAACCACCCAAACGGTTTGGTTTTCAGAGGCATACATCATTACTGGACAAACATTGTTTTAATTATTCTGAATGTTGTTATTAACAGATGGATTTATTACATGCCAATTGTTTCCTTTCCAGTACATCTTGCTCCCCTTTTCCCATCTTGTAAGTTTTAAATCAATTTTTAAATCAAACCACAATTATTATTTTATGTTTTAATGCTTTATCTTGTTTGTATTATTGTAAACTGCCAAGAGTTGCCTCTAGGTGAGATGTGTGGCATATAAATTTAATAAATACATAAATACATAAATAAACTCATTAATAACTCATATTCTATGATACATTTTTTGTTTTTCTGACTATCTGTAAAAATGTCACATGGTTTTAGCCTATTTCTTTAAAATTGAACTTTTGTTTCCGCAAAGTGTCATAATGAAAACCATAGCCTACATTTTTAAAAGTACAGACATATTACAGCTAAATGTTTTTCAAGGCTTTCATTGTTATCTTGCTAAGTATTTAGCTGAGGTTTCCTGACCACTACTTCCTTAACTGCTGTTCGTCAATCAACAAAAGCTATCTACCATTTCAATAGCTTCATTGTCAGTTCTAAGGCGAGTAGTTGAACTTGATGTGATTAGTATGGTTTTTGTTATATGTAATTGTAATGCCATGTTTTCACTATCCTCCTTGCCTTTGATATAGTACTATAGCTGGCAGATCATTTGCATTTTTCAGCTATCAGAGTAGCATCATCAGGATAGTGTTTGTTATTGATGTTTCTTCCTCCAGTATTTATTTATTTACTTACAAGATTTGTATAACCACCTATCTTATGTAGCATAACTCTTGGTGGTTCACCACGATAGTAAAACAATAAAAATAGTAAAAACATTAAAGCCAGCAACATTTAAAACCCTATCCATCGTCTTCTAATCCATCTTTCTTCAGTATCTATTTAGCATATAGTTTGAATAAATAAGGAGAGAACCTAGAGATTTGTCTCATTTTTTGTCAGTCTGAAAATAAACTGCTTTGCCATGTTCTATTTAGATTGTTGGTTTCTATCCTGCATATAGGTTTCTCATGAACATTACAGAGATATGTTCTGGAACTCCTACTTTCCTAAAGATATTCTACAGCTTCATATGGTTGACATAATGAAAACTTTTCTATAATTAGTAAAGCACACATTAATTTCTCTTTAGTATTCTTTGGCTCTCTCAATTATCCACCGTACACCAGCAATACTGCCTCATGATCTTTGTCCTTTTCTAAAACCTGCTTTGTCCTTTTCTAAAACATCTGTCATTTCCCTTTCCATGTCAAGCTCTAATCTGTATTAGATGATCGTAAACATTATTTTGCTAACATTTTCAATTACGGATTCTGTGTAATAGCTTATACATCCTATTAAATTTCTTGAACTTTACAGCTTGGTAATAAGCAGAGTACTGATCTAACTTCACTTTTCTGGAACTAAAGTTCTTGTAAGTAGGACGTATTTTCTAAAATAACTTGAATGTTGACATCTCTACTGTACAGTGTCTTTGTATACTCCCTCCATCTTAGCTTCATCTCCTTTGAGTCAGTTACTGTCTATCTACTAATTCCTGTTAGCATACCAACTCAAGATTGAAACCTCCTTCTGAATTCAGATATCTTTTGAAAGATGTTCCTTGTTTTTTCCGTCTTCCATGTTTTCCCAGATGCCGTAGTGCTGCTTCTTGTCTCATCTAATAGCTTTCTGAAATTCTTTGTTAAGTTGCTACTTGAGATCTTTGTCTTTCATGGCTTTGACTTTTCTTCTCGTCAATTTCTATGGCTTGTTCTGACATTCAGTTTGCTTTATTTGTTTCTTGATTTTGGTGTTATCTTTTCACATTCACCCTTAACAACTTCTTTAAATTTATTTCATAGTTCTCCTACCTCCTTATCAGTGAAGTTCAGAACTTTAAAGGGATTCCTGATGTTTCCTTGAAAATGGTGGATATATGTTGAACATCTTATTTTAGAAACTGGTTGGCTTTTTATTTTCACTTTAACTTAATTTGAAGTGCTCACATGAGCAATTCAAAATTGGCTTCATAGTCTTTGCTGTTATAATTGTACTTCTCCGCTTTCTACCTAATATTTCTATCAATAACATAGTCAATTTGGTTTCTGTGTATTGTGTATTCTGAATCATCCTATTTGACTCAGTTCTTACAAGTTCCTTGTTCATTGTGAAAATTCCAAAGAATAATAATCAGGGCACAGGCACACCCTATGAACTTTATATTCTATCCTGACACATTCCACTACTCAAGGCTGTGCTGAAGTCAAGAAAGAAAAAGTATAGTTTTTACAATGTCTCAGTTCTCCATCCTCTCTATTGCATTAGCTATCTGATTTCATATCTCTCTGCCTTTTCTGAAGCCTATATTTTCATTGGCATTTTTCTGTCCTTGCATGCTGCACTTATTATTTTGTAAAAGATTGTAAGCAAGGTTGTGATTTAATGAAGATTTGAAGTAATGGTTCTATAATTCTCTTGCATTTCTCCTCTTGATATAAGATGAAGAGAGTAAGGACACATCTCATTGCAAGAGTCTAGATACCAAAAGCATTATAGAAAAATGAGCTGTTCTGTCAATCTTCCCAGTGAGTAAGACAGAAGGGAATAATCAAGAGCCAGAGTTTTTGCTCTCCTAGGTGAGCTTTTAAAATGAGGAGGGAGAACTTTTGTCTTTGTTCCCATTGGAGTTTTATCCTTAAAGCTAACTAAAAGGAGAGACAAGAAGTCCCACCCTATTATCCAGGTTGAAAGGAATCTTATATAATCCAGGAATTACATAGCAAACCAGGGACCAATGTGAATTAGGAATGTATTTGAGCCTTGAGTACTCTCTCTGTGTGTTCCAAACTAAATCAGCAGTAGCTGAAATCAGCTTATCCAGAAATCATTAGCCATTATTGAGTAATGGCCAAGTACATTCTTAGCCATTTTTTGGTATTACACCATTCACCATTTTGGTATTACACCATTCAATTATGCCCTTATATCTTAAAAAATATACAATGTGACTATTTCATTTAATGAGGTCCATTCTAATTCACGTAAAACCACATTCCTAAAACATCTAATTTAACAAATCTTGTTTCCAGTTTGATAATTCTATTTTTTACTTTAATCTCTTTTCTATATGCAAATTATGTATGTTCTTATAAAACAAATATGTCTTGTTTCAATACTGACATCACCAGTAGACCAGTAGACCAGATTTTCTAAATCCTTTGTTTGACTATATCTTTATCTCCAGTGAAAGTTGAACATACTTTTTCAGTAACTAAAGATGAGGGTTTTTTTTTCATTTGGCAGTCTTATAATCTGGAACCAAATTCATCTAAATGTTCCAGCCATTTTCTTGGCAATGAAACAGAAGCACGTTTTCCTCTTCAAGAATTTCTTCCCCGAGGTGGATTGTCTTGCTTTATCTACCATCTATTATAAAGCCTTAACTATCATCTATCTACTATGGGTCACTTTTAGTTTCCTATTTCCCTCTTTGACATTAACAGGATTGCAACTAGTTCCAGAAGTTCCCACTAACTGGTATTCCTCTCAGATCATTGAAGCTTCTGATCTCTCCCACAATTACAAGGTGATTATCATCAGAAAGTTTGTGAAGAACTAGCTTGTGCTGAAATTTTTATTTATTTATTTTATTTATTATTATTTTTTAATTTTTTTTGGCTTTGATTTATATGCCGCCCTTTTCCGGAGACTCAGGGCGGCTTACAATGCATTAAGCAATAGCCTTCATACTTCTGTATATTTATACAAAGTC